>JARYGA010015995.1:0-140741 GCA_030545235.1 Helianthus tuberosus
ACAAGATATCAAAGTTTTCTCTTGTATTTCAGTGGACACGGTTACAGCCCTTGACCAAACTGAAAATACGCTCTCTACAAGACTAAGTTCACTCACACACTGAAGTGAACACATTACATCAGTATATATAACCTTCACAGCTAGTCTGGTCGAAGGATCAATTAGACTGATCGAAAGATCATCTATCGAGATACAGCCTATCGAAGGATCCACATATACCTCGAAGGATTGACATCCTTCGAGGTCCATCTGTATCTTGTAGGTCCCTCGGAGGTTGAGGTTAAACCTTATCCTTGTCAAGTTTAACACACTAGCAAGTGCGGAATCCAAGCTAGAATGCAAACCGGTAGTTTATAATGAGAACACAAGCTACAAAGAGAAAGGTAGACACACAAGATATCAAAGTTTTCTCTTGTATTTCAGTGGACACGGTTACAGCCCTTGACCAAACTGAAAATACGCTCTCTACAAGACTAAGTTCACTCACACACTGAAGTGAACACATTACATCAGTATATATAACCTTCACAGCTAGTCTGGTCGAAGGATCAATTAGACTGATCGAAAGATCATCTATCGAGATACAGCCTATCGAAGGATCCACATATACCTCGAAGGATTGACATCCTTCGAGGTCCATCTGTATCCATCGAAGGTTATCCTTCGAGCTCATCGAAGGATATAAACAATCCTTCGATGACCATCCTTCGACACACACAAACTTACAAACTTTTTCTAACTGTTTGACCAAGTCAAACCAGGAGGATGGTTGACTGGTCAAACTTACATTAAGCACACACATAAACACATCTAAGACGTAACACGACTACAAAAGACATCGTTTTATATCATTACAAAATACAGACAAAGTACAGACACAAGTGCACCAACAAACTCCCCCTTGGCTGTAGCTTTATCTCGATCTTTGTGTCCTCAAGTCTCTGACGTCCTTTCAACCGTTAAGTGATGCGCAGACCATGCACTTCCCGCATTCACCAGTAGGTTGAAGCAATACCGGGCCATCTTCTGAAACTTCATTGCTTGATCACGATCTCTAACCAAGTAATTGATCTCGTGATCCTTCAGAACAATAATATCCGACCTGGACATGTTAGAAATCCACATCGGATCTATCATTCGAAAGTTCTCCTGACTATCTCGGAATAAGATCACGGCTTCTCCAGTATCCGCATCATAAACCCAGCAACGAAAGTTTCCCAGAAAGTCTGTCTTCATTTTCAACAAAGGTATCTTCTTCATCAACTTTGGAGGATCATAAACCAATCGATAACGAGCAGTATTTGTCTCTGGATCAAGCGTGAACCTGATTGGCTCGTATCGAGGAAACTGTGGCTTATATAGAGGGTCCTTCCAACCTTTTCTTCGTTCCAATCTAATCTTCTTCGCGAACAAATCCACCATCTTGTCTTTGACTCGATTAATAACCTCCATCTGAGCCAAAACCGCCACATCATAATAAGGAAGTGAAAGAATGCTGAGAAGAGACCTGAAATACTGAAGGCCGCATTCCCGCTTCACAACCATGCAATGAAGATCCTTGATGAACATCCAGCTGATAATACGACCCCTAGCTGGATTTCTTTCCAGAACCATGTAGTTGGCCTGATCCAACGGAGGGAGCGGAGGAGGATTCCTGGCTAGGAAATCCGCTCGCCATTCATTCACAGTCTTTTCACGGTTTTCTTGAACTGATGGAGAATCTGAAGAAGGATTAGAAGATTCTGCTGTCTTTGCTTCCTCAAGATTATCATCAAGCGAATTAAGCTCCACATTGTCTTGACTAACATAAACGGGACGTTCCGGATCCGAACCGATGAAGATTTCTTCAATCGTGGAGAAATCGGTTTCGTCCGGAACCAACGGAGTGGCATCGATCGTCGTCACATCAACTTCATCCATTGCTGTCAGAGCTAACACACATTCATCAGACATCTCAGTAACATGTTCTCCCTCTTCTAATAGTTCACCCGTGATTGGATGATACTGTTGAGCAATTGAGGATTCAGGGAGATCAGTGAACGCTTCCGGCTCAAGACTAATATGTTCAAAAACTGCTGAAGCTTCCAATGTCTCAGTCGGCTCAGACGGACCAGTAGATGTTGGAGGAGCAGAAGGAGCATCTTGAGATGTACCAGACCCACCTGCAGCACCAGATGCAGTTGCACCTGAACCTGTGGCAGCTGGTTGATCAGGATTTGCTGCATCATCATCCTTATCATCGCCACGCCTTGAAGGAGCGATGCCCAAAGCTTTGCACCGTTCATTCCAAAGTGTAACAACTTTGTGATCAAATCTCTTAAAGTTCGCTTGAACAGGCTTGAAGGCTTCCATTAATCTATCATCACGATTCTTATATCGATCGGACAGCTCTTCATGCTTCTGTTTTAACGTTGTTGCCTCACGTTCTAGCACAGTACTATGCTTCTTCATTATCTCAACCTCTCTATCACGAGCATTATTAGCTTCTTTCAGTCTTTCTATCTCTTGAGCCTGTTCTCTTATCTTGACATTCTGAGCACTAACAAGTGAGACCAGCTTGTTGTGTGCCTCAGCATCATGTGTTCGCTGTATACGGTATTCTTCAATCTTTCTTGTATTCCGACCGACTAAGGTACCCAGTTCACTGACTTGTTCAATCAGGAATTGAATTTTCTCAGCATCAGACAACCCAGATAATGTTTCTGCTAGAGTAGGCCGTGAGGGCTCAGGTCCTGAAAAACCAGTCTGGCCAGATGGACCAGAAGTACCTATTGGACCAGGAATAACAAGAGGAGGACGTGGATGTGTACCTGAGACGGGGGTTGCAGGCGGCTGTTGATCAACAGGCGCCGTGCGTGCCCCAGAAGACGTCTGTGGAGAAGAGATCAGATCCAGCATCTCTGATGTAGTTAATTGTTCAATGATAGGAGGCAGCTGTTGCTCCGGAGGCGTTGAATGTTGAATCGGATCAGGTGTAGTGACATCACCAGCCGTTTCACCTGTTGGCTTTGATCCGCCCTTTGATCTCTTAGAGGCACGAGTACCCTCTCTTCTTGCTTGCCTCTTCCTTCTGAGTAATCCAGGAGCAGCAGGAATATAATCATCATCTTTATCAGATTCTGCGACATTCACTGGTTTCTCAATAAGTTCAAAACCACGAAAATTCCCTCGCTGATCATAAGCCTTACGCATCCCTGGAGGAGGAGGATTATCATCCTCAGAAGACGAGTCATCATTACCAGCACCTCCTTCAGCATCAGAAGACGAACTACTTTTATCCGCCAACCTCCTTGGCTCGTCCACCTTACTTTTGCCTTTGTCAGTCGCAACATTACCTGACTGACTAGCAGTACCACCAGCTCCACCTGCACTACCGCCTGTCTCACCAACTACAGTACCACCATCACCACCTGCACTAACACGAGCATCAGGATCGACAAACACTCCCTGAACTTCTTCTGCAGCAACATTCACATCGACTTCAACATGTGCTGCAACACTTGAACTGCCAGCAGACTTCCTGCTCGATGCTTTAATACCATGCTTAGCCCCGAGCTGCGTGTTAGCCAACTCAATTAACCTTGGCTCTTCGTCATCCGAATCACTAACATCTCTACGCCATTTGTTGTTCTGTTGCTGTTGTGGCTGTCCTTGATTCCTGAAGGGATTCTGATTTCCTTGCTTAGGAGGCTTCTGACACTCCCGCTTGAAGTGACCCTTTTCACCACAATTGAAGCAAGTGACAGCATTCTTATCAAAACCATACTTGGTGTTGTTGTTGCTATTCAAGTTGGTTCTCCCCGTCCTTTCCATAAACTCCTTTGCTCTTCGAATTGCACTAGCAAGAGCCCATTTGATATCCATCATTTCAAACTCTTCCCTATCCACTTGCTGATAATCTTCATTGGTTAGATTGATATTCCCAATCTGACCTGCAACCAATCCACAATAAGCACTAACCAAGGTGTTCAACATCTCCATATGCTCCTTGGCTACTTCGACACTGACTTTGGAAAAGCTGGAAGTGTCTAATCTGACTGTGTTCGGATTGGAAGTGGCTTGAAAGTTTGAAGAACTTCCATAAAACCCTTGCTGTTGTGGTTGTTGCTGCTGAGCTCTGCTTGGGTCTAAGAAAGGCGGTGGTGTGAATTGAGGAGCAGGTTGCACATCCTGTTGTAGAGAAG
Source organism: Helianthus tuberosus (assembly GCA_030545235.1). Taxonomy (NCBI): domain Eukaryota; kingdom Viridiplantae; phylum Streptophyta; class Magnoliopsida; order Asterales; family Asteraceae; genus Helianthus; species Helianthus tuberosus. The sequence continues at coordinate 4,185 of JARYGA010015995.1, forward strand.
AAGAATCTGGTCTTGAGAACATCGTGTATGCTGAAGGATCAAACTGATTTGTTGTGGAAGGCCCGGTGTTTGAGATGAAGGCTGTTTGAAGCTTCGCATGTTGAGGAACTGGTTTTTCTCCACTGATGCCTCCTGCAATCCCATAGTACATCTCTGGATTTTGAGGAGTTAGTGTTCTTTTTGCCTTAAGCTTTTCTTCTACATCCTTGTTCTCTAATTTCTGAATTAACTCATACACAGTGATTGTGTCTAGAACACCATTTTCTTTGAGAATTTCAAGATAACTGCTCCACTTTGCTGGTAAGCTATCAGCGAATCTCTTCACCATTTCTTGTGTAGTGGCAGTGACTCTAAAAGCAAACATCTCGCTCAACAAGTGATGGAACCTTGTAGATAACTCTGCCAAGGTCTCATTCTCCATACACGTGAAACCTTCAAACTCTTTCTTCAGTAAATCTTGCTTGATCTTTCTAGATTGAGCATTTCCTTCACATCGCAACGTGAGCATATCCCACAAGCTTTTAGTAGTCGTGCAGTAAACAAACTGGTGGTAAATGTCTCTGTGAAGAGCTTGTGTGAGAATCATGAATGCTTTCTTTTCTAACTCAAATTTCTTCTTATCATCTTCAGACATAGTGCTGTAAGTTTGTGGATTAGATCCTGCAACTTCCAATTCATTTTCAAATGGAGTAAAGAAGCACATCCATAGATCTTGACCTTGCCCCTGAACATAAGTTCTCAGCCTTTCTTTCCACCATCCCCAATCATTGATGTGATTCAGCTTTGGCGGTTTTGTGCTTGTACCAGTTTCACTGTCGTTCTGCATCATAGCTTGAATGCTGCTGCTTTGATTTGTGACCAATGCCCATTGATTTGCAGTTATCATTGCAGCTTGAGGTGGGGCAATAGCCTGCATCCATGCATTTTTGTTGAAATCTGACTGAGATTGCGTAGCTAATGATTGCGTAGCTGATGATTGTGGAGTCAAAGTTGTTTGAGTCCACGCGGTTGGATCCCACTGACCGTTTGTTCCCATTTTATAAAGACAATTAATATATTAAGTGAAAAATATATTTAAAATTTGAAAAACAAGTTTTCCCCTTTTAAAATTTAATTTTTCACAAACTATGTTAAAATCTCGAAGGATAACAAACAGCCGAAGGATCTTTGATCGAAAGACCTGAAAAACACAAACTTGTTAAGCTTAAACAGATTAGGATCGAAAGATCAGAACTTGTTCGAAGGATCAACAGTGTTCGAAAGATCACTGTTGAGTTTCGAACAATGATTTCGAAAGACTCTCCAATCGAAGGATCCTTGTCTTTCGAATAAGACCTGTAGATCGACAGATATATCCTTCGAAAAGATTCCTTGGATCGAAAGATAAGTCACAGACTTCGAAGGATGTTCGAAAGATGATTATCTATCGAACCTCCTTTGATCGAAAGATGATCTTTCGACTTCGAAGGATATCCTTCGATCTGCACTGACACAGCTGACACAGTTGACAAAAGTTGACAGGTTGGTGAAAAGGTGATTGGTTGGTAAAAACTTTCGGCAGAAGGTATGTTCAGACCATACTTTCTGCCAACCCAGATTTGACTAATAAAATATTGCCTAAAAAGAAAGTTCTTATCCAGAAACCGGTCACCGGAGTAAGCCGGAATTTGGCCGGAAATTACCAAACTTCTTAAAAACAAGTTTTTAAGTTACCCAACCCGTTCTTTAACACACCCGGTTAGTTTAGAACACGTTTTTTACGTCAAGAACTGTGAGAAAAACACTAAAAACAGATGTTAACCCGTGTGAGTTTTTGTCCAAACACTCCAAAGTCTTGTATAAACTCGGTTTTTAACAAGGAAAAGAGCCACGGCTCTGATACCACTTGTAGGTCCCTCGGAGGTTGAGGTTTAACCTATTCCTTGTTATGTCTAACACACTTGCGAGTGCGGAATCCAAGCTAGCATGCAAACCGGGATAGAACAAGCACAATGATAAACACAACACACAATATTCAACGATTAACACCACTTGTATTAATGCGTATGAAAGGTTCGGTTCCAAGCACAAGGTTTACAGATGTATTCTATAAACTCTCTCTATCTTTCGTGTGTGTGTTCTCTGAACAGAATGCTCTCACTTTGTCTAAAAATGTCTAACCCTAAGTGAACACAACACACGGGTATTTATACCCAACACAGCAGGTCTGGTCGAAGGATCAGATAGGATGATCGAAGGATCATCTATCGACCAGAAACAGCTCGAAGGATCCATATGTACCACGAAATATGTGATCTTTCGTGGTCCATCCATCGAAGGACATCTTTCGAACTTATCATCATCGAAGGATAAGCAATCCTTCGTGACACATCTTTCGACACAGACACATTACAATCAAAATGTTGACTGTTTGGCCAAGTCAAACCAGGAGGATGGTTGACTTGGTCAAACTTACAAGACTAACAACGACATCGTTTTACATCGTGACCGAATACAGACAAAGTACAGACATAAGTGCACCAACAAACTTGTCAGCAGCAGATTTCTCCTTCTCTTTCTCCTGCTCGGCTAGTCTCTTCTTCTCCTGCTCGGCTAGTCTCTTCTTCTCCTGCTCAGCTAGCCTGTTTTTCTGCTGCTCAACCAACCTTCTCTTCTCATCCTCAGTCTTCTTCCGTCGATCTTCATCAGCTTCGGCTTTCCTACGCATCTCATCAGCCTTCCTCTTCTCTTCTTCAGACGCACTTTTCTCTGTTGCGTCAGCTTTCCCGTTCTCGACTTCGACAGCATGCTTTGCCTTATCAGACTCCACCGTTTTGGGGGGCTTAGCAGTAACCTTCCGCCTCTTATGCGCCGGCCCTAAGGGATCTACAAACACCACCCCCTTTTCAGGGGTCGTCTTTTTAAGCTCTACAAAAACCAAGTGTTAAAAAGAGCGGAGATAACAGAATAACGTGACTAAAAAACTAACCCGGAGAAACTTTGTAAAGCGAGCGCAAGTTGCTTCGCTTCCCAATCAAGGGAACCTCACCAACCCCGGGCACAGCTGAGATACCAGCTGTAGTTTCGCTTCTAACCCTCTTTCGGCTGATCAACTTTTCAGCAGCCTCCTCTTCTTCTTCCTCGTCTTCAGCCGCAACAGAAGACGGAGTAGCGCCAGCATCCGGGTTACGAGAACCCGCGCTACCTCCACTTTTCGAGCCACCCGCTCCAGCTTTCTTCTCGCCTGCGCGCGATAAGCCTTCAAGTGAGTCACTAATTATCACATAATCGTTCAAGTCACTCTGACGAAGCCGAAGAATACCTTTACCAGCAGCACCAGCAGCTGCGCGGCTACTCCCACCTTTCTTACTTGTCACTTCAGGCTCAAGGTTGATCACCTTCTTCCTCTTGGGTGGTCTTTTCTTCTCTTCAGGGTCAATGCCCAAATCGCGCAGCACACCTGCAAAGATGGTAGACCAGGAACTTAACTCCCCGGTTGAAGACCCCACAGACTCTTCGCTGGAAAGATAGACAACCTCTTTCCCAGCAGAAGTGACAGAGCGCAAGGGACGAGGGTTAGGTATTAGCGCACCTTCAGTCGTGGTAGGCGGCGCGGCAAATGCGTCAGCAACCGGGTACATGAAATTACCCTTGATTTGTTCATACCAACACTCCTCCCCAGCCCGGAGCGGGGCACGCTCATAGACCCACCAAAGGTAGAAAACGCAGCTTGATACAGGCGCTCCTCTACAAGACAAATTGTATAGATAAACAGGTGAAACGGAAATCAAGAAAACAAACGAATTAACTAACCTTTATCCTGGAACTTTAAGACAGGGACGTCTTGGCTATCAGGCAGCCATTGATCGCTCATCCGCGCCGCTACCAAGACATTTTCCCCAAACACTCGGTTGGGGGTAGCAGTAAGCTCCCGATACCAAGCCTCAGTCTTGGGAATCGCCAAGTCTTCTTTCACAATCGCTTCATTCCAGGCGTGAAACGTCATGGCGATGGGAATAACCTCCTCGCGTATATAAAAGAATTTTGGTTTCCAGTCATGGAAACTCTGGGGAGGGTTCAGCAATATCTTCTTGGCGGTGCCACGACTGGCAAAAGAGTAGAAACCCATATTTCGTTGAAGCTGATAGAAGACCCGGAATTTTTCGACAGTTGGCTCGATGCCATGAGCCCAACACAGGAACTCGAAATGTCGAACCCGAACCATTCCGGGTGGGCTCATTTGAGATATATGGAACCCATAAAATTGAAGAACATGAGCCATGAAGTTCGTCGCCGGCAACCGGAAGTTGCCCTGATGAAAGAAGTCTTCGAACAAAGTGATGTACCCCGGTGGTGCATCAGCGGCCGTCTGGTTCTGGCCGGGGTACCTGGCATCCCACTCCGGTGGAAACCGGAAGCCACGAACGATCTGCTCGAAAAGACCCAAATCCCACCGGAGAACGGGAACGGGGCTTTCTTCTCCGGGATTATCTTCATGTTGTTCTTCAGCCATGATAAAGAATTAAGGATTTCTTCGAAGACTCTGGATAAAAACTTGAAGATATGTAGAAAAGAGTTTGAAGATCTGCTATGATGTTCTTCAGAACTTTGAAGCTACAAAGAGGATTCGAGAGGAAATAAGGAGAAGAGTAAAAGAGAAAGTGATCATCCCTCATGCCTCTTCGGATATATATACCCATCGCATTTAATGCGATGGGTAACCGTGCCGGAATCGCCGCAAGCGAGACCAATCAGAAAACGCCACGTAAGGCGTGTTTCCCGGAGTGACGGTTACCACGCGCGAGTGGGCCTCACTCTCTGACGGAAATACGATTCGTCAGGGACAAGTTGATGACAACCGTCAGAGGTCAACTCAGTCGTCACCAACCACGACTTTCTTCACCAACCTGTCAGAGTTCAAATTTCGAAGTTTTTCCCGCCATAAATTACAACAAACTTCATGCAGAAGCAACTAAGGCCGCGCAATGTTAACAGTTCCTTAATAACCCCGCGCGCCTACACAGAAGGGCAGTAACCCACCTGGAACCAATCCGGTAGTCCCGCCGTTATAACCAATAAAAGGTTACACGAGCCCCGTCTACCAGAGCCAAAGAAACATTTTCCACAACTTTTTAAGTCCAGAGCTCCAACCACTTGCCTTGCGCATGGTGCAGCACTGGACTGGGGGGACTTGAAGGGGTATGGTCCCAAAAAGCCGCGCAAACCTCCGTAAGGGTTGCGCGCGGGACCATACTCCTTATTCAAAAAGCTTCCTATCTATAACCTCGCGCGAGTTACACCAGGCTCTACTTTACCTAGCACGAGACCTAGCCAATAAGAAGCTGCAATATCAACACTTAGCATACCGAAAGAATACCCAGTCACCCAAACCCCGCGCGAGTTAGCTAACGTGCCCATCAAGACTCGTGCAGGGAAGCAGCGCAAGGCTGCTCCAAATAGTACACAAGGTACAAGTGGCAGAAGGGAAGAGCCAATCAACGCCCCTCTGGCTCTGTTCAATCGTGCTCCACGATCATCTGACATGCAGGAGACAAAAAGTACTCAAGGACGCCTACATGGCACCAATCATAAGGCATAGACAATTGCCCCACGATCTCCACTTACCTGCTGATGGCAGAAGGGCGGTCAGGCCGACAACGGTGACACGTGGCTCCAATCACATTGCGCCAGCTCCAGAAAGCTCCTAGAGGCCACTAACGGTCGACACCAGTGAGACAAGGAGCATATCCTCCATGTTGTCGCCTTCCGGGCCAAGGCCCATCAGCCCATACCCTCTTACACTACTCCGGCTATAAATAGAGACCTCACTTCACAGGTTAATTCATTCCATTCCCTCTACTCTCACTTAATACTTAATTATCTCCCCCAAAGCAGTCGCTTATTCTCACGCCGGAGCCCGGTTAAGAGGGAAACCCCCACATTCCCCTCTTAACGAGTAACGGTGTTTTGTTTTGCAGATAACCACGATCATTAAGGAGCTCAGGAAACCATAAAGAAGATTAACCATCATGGTAGAAACATAAACCAAACTAATTAGTCCATTAATTAGTTCCGTGTTTCTTCAAGAGGTCATCAAGTAACATGTTTGGATCCAAATTTAATCATAGTCGTTAATTATAATAAATAAATGGCTCTAATGGAGTTTGTTGGGTGTTCTGAACGCATAAAGGTTTTCAAAATATCTTACTCGATCTAGAGTAGAGTACGAGCGACTCGCCTAGTTTACACCCCTAATTAATCATTTATCTTCTTGTAACTCGACCTCGATATCCCTCGATATCGGGTTCTGCATATCTTGATTATAAATTTTGGACTTGCTACTAAAAAGGTGAAGTTTATGTCGGGGAAGATGCATGGACAAAGAAACAAGATGAACGTCTTAATTGTTGTGTATATAGCTTTTCCCAAAGGTAATGACCAAATTTGATTCTCTCTTACACACTTCATGATGTTATTTTGATGTCTATTAAATCTCATAATACATTAGATTTATGTTACAATTAAATACATATGCCACTACTAGAGTAGCGTCTACATAACCAACGGCGGAGCTTGAAAGAAAAATATGTGGGTGCCAAACTCTCAAAATCCAAATCAATATGGCCGAACTCTTAAAAATCCAATATTTTACACTACAAATTTTTTTATGGTAAAATCAAAACTACTAGCGAAAAATTAGTGGGTCCGAGGCACCCCGGGCCACCAAGAACCTCCGCCACTGTACATAACTCAAAACACCAGAACAATAATTAACGGTTCAGGTTCAAGATCACACCAGCACCATGCAAAGAAGCTTGATCGGCTTACAGAAGTACACAAACCTAGAGTTGTTCCTTGAGATGAAAATGGCAGAACAGCACTTGTTGCAGGTATCCTGAACTAAAATAGAAAATAGAGTAAAGTATAGTTTCAGTCCCCTGGGTTAACACCCGCTCGCAGGTTCAGTCCCTGGGCTAACGGGGGCGGGTGGCGTATACTGAAGACTTAGCTCTGGATATGAATGCTCTGGAATGCCTAGTTGATCAAAGGGAATAGCTGGGAATGGCAATTCCAAATCCAAGAAACTTTGACTGTTCATTGTCTGCTAAATTACAGAAACGAGTAATCAGAAATAAGATACACTTTATAACAACAAGATATAGCTAAATTAATGAAGATAAGAATAAAGAATTACAATGTATATTAAGATAAGTATAAATTCTAACAATGTATATGGGGACATTCAAGTTGGTATAAGAGTTGTAGGTTGATAGATTTGAATATGGAATTGTACCTTAAGCATGAAATGAGAGGGTTTGGAAGTCAGTTTCAAACTTGAAATGGGATGAGGTGATGGTGTTTTTAATAAAAATGGATCAAAGGACAAAAAAGGTGTGGGGTGGGTGGTTCTAGATGGTTGGATTTTGAATGGAGAATATAATTTTGACCAGTTTTTATAAAAATACATGGTTAAGATATAGTTAGATGCTAGAATGTGTTTATTATTTATAAATTACATTATAAATATAACCTATTACGAACATTTCATAACATGCAAAGCCTTTAAATTATTTTGTTTGTCCTTCAATTTAAAGAACTAGAAATGGGAAATTTACCTTTATGAAGGTAGTATAGCCCACTTGAAGATTAAACCCAAATCATGTCATCAAAGCCTTTGATTGCAAAATGAGTCCCTCGACGAGAAAAACGATATAGTTGTGCGAAACTAATGATAACCGATTGTCAAAATTATCATCACAAGTTGCATAGAACATAACTCTCTTTATGAATTGAGACCTATAAATTTTTAGAGTAACGAAATATGATCATGGACCAGTTGAGTTATAAACATGAATGATAACACTTACATTTTCGTTTACAAAACACAAATGTTGATTAGGTATTGTAACATTTCAAACACATACAGAATTACTTTACAATAGAAAAATTACTTATTAATGGCCATTAATAATCTATGAACAGATGATTAATGTACCGTGTACACATCATGCAACACACATAACATATATACTAATAACATCTGAAACAATCTTTAAGATTAGAATCATAAAATACATATACAAAATTACTTAAAAAGAACACAATACTAATTAAAAACCATTAATAATCTATAAACTAAACTACATTATCAGACATTAGAAGATCAAACGTACATCATACTGATACAACACACATAATTTAAATTACATTATATTTCCTTTAAAATAATTAAAATCACACAGTACCATGAATAATATTAAACATTCTTCAAAAAAAATCTAAAATCCCTCAGATTCAGAATACATCACGCTTAATCTTGTAACATTTATGCGTAAAGACAGTAAAAGAAAAACATTCAAAATTTAGGTACATCATACTATAACATAATCACAAACAGAATCTAACACATTCTTTTTTCAATTTTTTATAACAAATTCATAAAAAAGTAACAGTTATACGTCATATAAAGTACATATCTACAAATATAAAAAAGAGTAAATGCACGGCTTACCCTTCGAATTCCGCTTAAACCGGCAGTAGAAGATGAAATTGTGAGGAGAAATGTAACAATGTAAGCACAAGTAAATGAATAGAGCAAAAAGAGAGTTGAAACCCCTAGAGTTAAAAGAAAACTGAAAAAAAGAGAAGCAGTTAGTTTGGTTTAAAACTTTTTATCCATACACACACATATATATACATGTAAAGTTGTTGAAGATCTAATGAAAATGACAAAGTCGACGATTACGTTGAGTTATGTCTTTCCGACTCAACAGAGTCAACTCATTTTGTCTTACATACTCATAGACTATATGTTATTATTGTTAATATATATTTAAAAACCGTTAGTTGGAAAAAAGAAAGAAATCCTTGTTATATTAAAGAGAAGTTAGATCGGTTTTAAAATGTGTGTTTGAGACGCGTCTAGACGAGAGGCGGTCTCAGGTGAGAGAGAGACTTAGACGGGACATGACTCAAGCGACTTTGTTTCAGGTTTTTTAGTGGGAATATGGAGTATGATAACATAAGAAAAAAAATCAGAAAGAGAAAAATCGGAGCTTACATGCGATGAAAGAACGGAGGTGGAGGAATCGGAGCTTTAGGCGACGAAACAACAAAATCTGAGAAGAAATCGAAGGTTAGGGGCTGATTATAGGGTTGGGATCGGCGGCTGGTTTTTAGGGTGAAATGAAGTTGACGGCTAATTGTTAGGTTATATAGAGAGTGGAGGAACATTAGGTTAGACAATGATGCATATGAGATACAATGAAATATCAATAAGATATGTGAATTCGATACGAATGAAACGACTGATATTTATATTAAACGACATATATACTAGCTTATATTTACTTTCTCTTTTTTCTTTGAACGGAAATACTATTTTCAACCCTAAAGTTATAGCTTTTATTAAAATTAACTCATTACATATTAGTGTTTTAGTTGTAATTTTTCTATGTATTAATGTGTTTTATGTATGAAATGTTGCTTAAAAGACATTTGTCTTTTACAAAACTAATGTGTATTGCGTGCGTGATATGTGGGCCTTTACCTCTCGCCTCGACTCCATGAACATTAGCACCTTGGTGCGCCTCATGTTTTTTTTTCTAAGCTAAGGAGAAAACGCCTGAAAGTGTGAAAACGGTGAGAACGGATTCTGGCCTAACACGTGGCTGGGGCACTGAAGGGGTATGGTCCCAGATCTCGCGTCAGCATGACCGTGAATGACCATTACCCGTATCAAAAACCTCCACCAGCAATAAACTCACCTGTGTCCGCGTGGTCACACACGAACACAGCGGTCCAATCTGTCCAGTGATGAGAAGACTTACCTTAAGGTCGGAAACCAATGTTACGCGTTGCGATGCGGCCCCGCACCGCATCCTATGAACATTTTCGTCACGACAAGGGATCTGGACAACAGTAACAGTCACTAAGCGGCGATGCGGCATGACACCGCATCCCGCATAAAATCATGGATGGAACAACCAACGCGGGAACAACATCAATGACCGCAAGCAGCGATGCGGCCCGGCACCGCATCCTGCCTACAAGGCAAGTGGGTCTGACACCACAGTGCAAGTGGCACTGGGAACAGTCGCCTACCGGCCCACGTATATACAACAGTCTGACACCACAGCAGGACGTGGCATCACCACCGTAATCGACAGGTCTGACACACCTGCAAATAGCTGTGCGATGTCAGGCTAGCTAGTTAACTACCCTCCTTCACTCCTCGGCTATAAATACTCACCCCAAACCAGGTTTGAGGTATCACTTCTCAACTCTCTCAATACTACTACTATCACACCTTGCTTCCCAAGCAAACTACTGATTCTCATGCCGGAGAGTGGTAACAAGGAGCACCCCCCACCCCATCCTCCTTGTTGCGAGTCACGGCTTGTTTCCTTGTGCAGGAAACCCACCACCAGACGATCCAGCCGGCGATCCTCGGAAAGAAGGGATTAACCCTCTTGACGAGACCAGTGAGTTAACCCCACCCGGTTAACCATTGTTTCATCAGGCACTAAATGATATGCAGGGTTGTCATTGTGCACGTTCCCCTCCATATTTCGCATTATAAATCTGTTTCAAATAAAACTCGAAAAATTTCCATTTAGCAATTACCTCCTTTCCAAGCTTTCCAGATCTATGGTGTCCAACGTGGATTCCGTTCGACAAAGGAATATTTGATGATGTTTTCATATTTGTTCCAGCAAATCATGCAACATATACAACGGATATGGCGTTTTGTTCTTTATGCTTGTTTTATCGTCTTTTTTTTCCAAATTAAAATTTCACAATGTGTTGTATGTTTCAATGGCATTCTTCATTTATCCAATTTTTTGGCGTTTTCATTGGTTGTTTAACAATTAGTAAGAACTCATAATTGGAGTTTTCGTTATTAATGTTAATTGTCGTTTGGGATCTAATATATGCTTATGGTTTACGATCATTGGCGTTTTACACCCGATTTGTTTTGAATATTATTGAGTAATTTTTTTTAATTATTCATATTGTTAATTATTCATCTCATGGTGTTTTGAATACATTATGGATATCACCGGAAGACTTGCAACAATTCAGCATGAGATAGGTCGTGCAGAAAACGAGAAGCTCCAACAGGAGCAAATGCTCGGTCTGTTCTGGAAGCTTCCGCCTGCTCTCGATTCGGAGGTCGTAGGAAATATGATGCAATTGACTTGGGGCCGCAAAGCGAACCCACTTAAAATCTTTACTAATCTATGATCGGCCATCATATTAGCAAATAAACGTATTCCTAAGGTTAGGTCTCCTTTCTATATGAAAGACGAAGATCTGGCTTTGAAGCCTCCTTGAGTCCGGCTTAGCTTCAGGTACGAGTCAAGAACAGAAGAAGGGGATCACCACAATCAAGAAGCAAGCTAAAAGCTATTGTTTAGATGACTTTATGTTACGAAACAACCCAGAAAAAAAAGTAATGATTGGAATAGCCCGCCTAGTAGAGGCTTTCTTAGCGAAAAAAGTATATTCATGGATGCATTAGGGGAAAGAGTCATTAATATTGTTTATTCATCATATTTGTTAATTAATCAACTAATGGTGTTTTCATTATGGCGTTTTTATTATGGCGTTTTCAATTATATGTTTATTATGTCTTATTTATTATTCAAGTAATGGCGTTTTCATGGATAATGTTATACGGAGACAATTTCTATTTTAATGGCGTTTTCTAAAATTGTTTCTCAGTGTGTTTTCTCAGACGAAGGTGTTTCCTCAAATGAAAGGTTTTGCCCCAAAACTGGTTTACCATTTATCATTCCTTCCTGACATTAGTGAAGAGATAAAGCCCAAAATGGACATGATATTCACAAGCCTCGATGATTGTTATTAAATGTATGTTACGTATACCAAGGCTTGCGGTTTTTCTGTCAGGAAAGGGATTGAAAAGATAAACTCCGAAGGTGAAAGACATATTAAGTATTACATGTGTTTGAGAGATGGGGTATATAAGGACAAGAAGGTTGATACGTTGGACCCCAATCAAAAGTAACAGATTGTGTGATCCAACTTTTCAAAAAGGACTAATTATGGTGCACTGTTATATGTAAATTTTTAGGTTGGATCATGGAAGGTCTATAAGTTTGTTGAGGAGCACAACCATGATCTTGTTGAACGTCCTGATAAGCGTTTTCTTCCAACTAAACCACACCTCACTCAGCTCGAGAAGCATGTTATACACAACATGTTTAAGTTGAATTTGGGTTCGGTTAAGGCGTTTAACGTTATGAAAACTTGTTTTGGCGGTTTTGAAGACGTGGGTGCAAGTAAAGTTGAATTTAAAAACTACAAGAGGCAAACTAACTTGTTTATAGGGGAATACGACGCTGAGATGGTTGTGAGACATTTGGATGAAAAAAAAGCCCCAGCCTAATTTCTTGTACGATTACTTCACAGACGAAGAGAATTGTTTGAAGGGACTTTTTTGGTGTGACGATCAAGCCAAATGTAATTACCACGTGTTTGGTTATGTGATTTTGTTTGACGCCACGTATCGTTCCAACAAGTAATATTTATAATTCTATTTTTTCTGTTCTTTTGGCGTTTTCACTGTTTACATGCATTGGCGTTTTTCACTGTTTACATGCATCGGTGTTTAGTTATTGTTTCATTTTCTCAATGGTGTTTTCATATGCAGATACTCTATGGTGTTTCTACCGTTCACCGGTGTAAGGTCGTCTTCCTTCAACGAACACACCTCGAACACACGAAACCCGGATCGATAGACACACACGCAATGTGCGGAAACCACCGCTTGTCTCGTACCGCAACGTAGAGCTCGTACAGAAGGTCTAGAAGATGAGAGAACAATGAATACACTGAGTATTCACAATCAACAATCACACACAGTGAAGAACACATAAAGTTAGGGTTTGTTTGCACAAGAAGTTTTCTCTCAAAAAGTCACTGTTTCATTGAATTCTTCCTTCAATGATTGCGTACAATCACTTAGAATATATACACACCTAAATACGGACACATAGGTCCTTACCAATGAAACCCTAGCCTCTAAATACGGACAATTACAATAAGAACTATAAGTACTGACAAGCTATTCTCCCTAAATACTGACATCTTGTGAACTTATAAGTTCTTACAACCTAAGAACTACAAATTCGGACAAAATACCAAAGAACTACAAGTACTAGCATCTAAAAATCAACAAATTCGGACAATAGATCCTTAACATGTCCGAATTTGTGATCAAAGTTTCCACTAGTTACAAGTTCAGTCCTTGAAGGTTCATTCTTCAGCAGCATCCAACATTTATCAAACTTAGGTGCACTTACAGTCTCCCCCTTATATATGCAAGATCTACACATCTTTAGCAAAACTTCGAGAAGCCTCTTCTCGCATTTATCATACTGGGGTGCATTTACAGTTATGATGTTGATATTGTTTTCTACTACCATTATAAAGTCCAAATTTCTCTTTGGATCAGGATCTAAGAAGTTTGATTGTTGATCATGATTTTGTAAAACATTTTTGATCATGTGCCAATAGGAGTAAAGTTAATTGAAATATATGTTGAACATTGGGTTTCACGTACGTTTTTAAACTCCAACCCATCATCTCAATATAGTGTAGTTGGTCCATCTAGATTATTTGTTGTAACTGAATGTAGTGCACTTCTTCCTTATAGTCATGGCATAGAATTAGAAATATACAATCCCGAGGGTGTTAAAGAATCAGAAAGAAGGTGAAGCGGGATTAGAAGGTGATACAGGATCATACGGATTAGGATTAGAAGGTGATCATGGTTTAGAATGATTTGAAGGTGTTAATGAATTAGAAAGGGATGATCCTGACTATATGGCAGTGGAAGACAATCCGGGGATGGATGTTGAAATGGACATGAGCCACTTTATGGCAATAGTGGATCATGATGTAGTATAGGATGACCTACTTGACGAGCATAGTTATTATTAAGACAAGGACTTAAATGTTGACATGGACAACTATGACACTAAAAGTGAGAATGATGATGATGATGTTTCAGTGCTAAAACATGCAGCAAAGGAGAAATAGGAAGCAAAGAAAAAAAATGTTAACCAAAATAACCCATTTTATATTAGGCAACTAATTGAAGATAAGAACCAGATGAATCAGATTGTTAACCCATATGCACTTAAGTCTAAAATGATATTTACAATGGTAGAAATAAACCTTTAAGGTATAGGGTAGTTTGCAAGGGTTCAAATCCACAATTACTAGGTGTTGAAGGTATAGAAGGGCAATCTGCCCAAACCAGTAGGGGGAATTTGAAAAATCAAAACTTTGGAAAAGGATAAAAAAACCTACTTGCTCATTTGCTATTCAGATCACTAGACAAACAACCCTAGATGCTTGATGTGTCAAAACAATTCAGCTTAGACACAAGTGTCTACAAACTAGAGATGTTGGTCTCTATACCATGGCCAAGGAGATAGAAGATATTGTTGAGTAACCCTAAGATACCCTTGCATGCTCTTCAAGATGTAATCCAAAAAAACATCCGGTACAAGTTTCACTAATAAAAAAAATTAGAGCTAAATGTATGGCTTCAATAATAATTAACGGTGACTATAGAGATATTAGTATAGTTTGTTAAGAAGCTTTTGTGAAAAACTGATAAAGATTAATCCAGGTAGCACAATTAAAATAGATGTGGAGCCATGTTTAAACCTAGTAGTGATACTAGGTAATTCAAAAGGATTTACTTCTGTTAGTTATGCTGGCATGAAGTGAGGTTATTAGATTTGTGGGAAAGAACATCTAGGATTGGATGGTTGTTTCATGAATTGTGGGAAAGAACATCTAGGATTGGATGGTTGTTTCATGAAAGGTCCATATCCAGGTCAGAACTTGAGTGTTGTGGGTGTCGATAGTAATAATGGTATATATCCACTTTGTTTTGCCTTGTTGAAAGTGAATTTTATCAGAGTTGGGCATGGTTCTTGAGGAACCTCTAGGATGATCTTGACTTAACTAAAACTGCAGGCCGTGTGATATGGTATTATACATTATAAGTATTATACATCATATGCAACCAACCATTTAAAACATTGTAAATAAAAATCACAAATATAAATAACTAAAATTGTAAATTTAAATACATAATAAGTATGTACATACACAACAAAATCAAAATATAATTAAATGTAAAATACAAAAAAGAACTATCCTAAACCTGCGCATGACCCCTATAGATCCTAACCCACCACAGGTGGATCATGATCGGCTAGATCATCATCTGGATACTGTCGCGGCGGTGGTATTGGTCGGGGCTCGTGACCTAAATCTCGTGCCTTATCCATATCCCCCTCGATAACCCTGTATCAAAAGTTCCTCAAGGTGGTTGTGGCAACGGTCTATCGTGACTACCACACACTCTATCTAGCGCTCCATCCTATCTAATGTTGCCAAGACAGCTAGAGGCAAATTTGTGTGAGCATATTCGCAGTACTGAAGCACCCCATGTGGTCGTGGCGAGATATCAGTATCAACCGGAGAGTTGGCCTTATCCACCGGCTCTCCCACCTCCTTAAAAAGCAATACGACCTCCGGTAACGACTCTGGGATAAAAATGTGGTCCACCTTCCAGCGAACTAAATGCCAACCGCATGACAGTCACGTGTATAGTGCACATGCCTAACAACATCTTCCGACATGATCTCATCTCTTGGATCACTCGTGACAGGTGGGATTCATCATCCGGAAAAGACGCCCAAGGAGCGGGCAATGTTGGGATGTATGCCCCTTCGTACAACATCCATCGCTCCTTTCGGAGATGCATGGGCGCGAACCACTCTGCCAAACACCTGGCTAGGGCGCACGAGCGTTTATATGATGAATAATACAAGTAAAACAAGTCGCCCTATTGCACCACCTACAAATTATCTCGTGTGGTGAATAGAGGTACTGAAAAGTCTATGCAAACATTGGTACATGGGTTTGTAATGTCGGTGACCCTCACATTGGTCCTACCAAAGAGTGAGTCAGTGATCACCATCCACAAATTAGCGAGTGTTGATCGGTTGGGAATCCTAATCCTGTCATTGTAAAGTGCCCTAGTTGACTCTAGCACGGTATATAGTTAGAGATCTAAACAAAATTGCGGGGGAACATCTGATATGTCTTGTGAGCCAAACGAAAAATAACCTCAACAAATGGTTGGTCTGGGCATCCATCTCCTCCGGTTGAATAGCTAGCCAATGCATCGACAACCAACTCGCAAAATGGCGGATGGAATGCCAGATCGAACAACCCATCCCATGGGGTATCATGTATGATAAGATCCCAAATTCTATCAACCTTACTGACCTCCTCTGCCATTGTTAGTGCAATAATGTCTATCGCCTCCGTCAATCCAGTTCGTAGCAACATTTAGTAGAAATCATAGGTTTATAGTGTAATATTTAGGAAAAAGGGCAAGGTTGCATTATTGTATATAAGGGGAAATCCTTATATCCTTTGCCTATAAATAGGATGAAGGTCAATATTTAGGAAAAAGGGCAAGGTGGCATTATTGTGTCGCCGGTATAAGTCTTGGCCGGTAAAGGATGAAGGTCAATAGCGGCGACCGACAGCTGTCGCCGCTAAAAGTCTATTTTTTTTTAATACAGCAGCTGTATATACAGCTGCCCAGCTAGTTTTACGGCCGAAAAAACAAAACCTGCCTATTTTCAAACAACGCAAGCATACGCCATGAACATAATCAACATATACTAAACTTAATATAGTTAAAAACTACGTTTAAGTCGTACATTATAATCCTACAACGTTTAATTAAATCATACATTAAAAACAACAAGTCACTCTTCGCCTTCGCTGGATTCATTATCGAATAAGTCATCAGAATCGTAGTCTTTTGACTTTCCTTTTCCTTTTCCTTGTGAAGCAAGATAGTTGTTAAGTTGGTTCAAAAAGGACGGGGTTTGGAACAAGCTGTTAACAAAATCCTACAATAATAGATATCAAAACGTATATTAGCATATATTTAATAAGGAAACATGCGTTCGTTTGTCATTTTATAAATTTGGTAGTTTACCTCGGAAAAGGGTTCTTGCGTCCGAGCTTGCGAAGACGACATGTTAGATGACGACTGTGAGGAGGTGTTGGAAGAAGGTTTAAGCCCCATCCCGTGGTACCATCCTCGCCGCTCACCCAACGCTTCCTGATACGGGGCAATTGGCAGACCCTCACCGCTCCATTCACTTGTGGCCTATTGTATGTTCCGCTGTATTTTACGAAGATGATTAAATATATATGTGTATATATATATATATATATATTTGTTATAGAAAATAATACTTAAAAGAAATACTTACGTAATTCTGTTCAGCAATCGGATCAACCCAATTCCCTTGATTGTTCGTGTGGGTTTTAGCATATGTAGGTACGCAATCCATATCCTGTTTAACATTAATGTAGGTCCGGCTAGGGGAGGATCTAGTCGCCTAATCCTTGTATACGAACCACTCCGGTTGTGCGGAATCCAACCGGAATAGCAAACCGAGATAGAACACGCTAATAATCAACACACACGACTCAACGATTAACACCACTTGTATTAAACGTATGAAAGGTCCGGTTACAGCTCAATGTTTACAAATCAGTCCTGTAAACTCTCTAAGTGTGTGAGTGTGTTCTGTTCTCTCCTGTGTTCACTTCTGAGACAGAAACATAACATGTCTATTTATACACACAGACACACATACATATGACGAAACATAAAACAGGCGACGAAACAGAATCATGGTCGACGAAACACATCTGTTTCGTCGACTTCTGGGTTGATTCGCCGATGTGGTCTTAGGCCCAATCAGTTTAAGGCCCAATCCCTGATTCGTCATCTTCTTTTAGCCCAAGGACTGTGATGTTGAGTCCAGTCCTTGTCTTGTCTCTTTTGTTGGCTTGACGTCTTGTACATGACGGAGGAAAGTCGTGTCAACACGTGCCGAACCGAGTCGCGTCCACAGTATCATGTATCAACAAACTCCCCCTTGGACGCTACTCGTGAGGTTCGCTTCTCATATCTTCTATGTCGGAGGATCTGAAAAGTCTTCACGTCTTCAAAGCAGAAAGTGTATCAACAAACTCCCCGTATCATGTAGGAAGTGTGTTGACAAACTCCCCCTTAACATAAGCTCCCCCTTGAGTTATGCTCGTGAATGACATGATCATTAGCTTGAGATCCTTGTGGTGTTAATGATGGTCAGCGGCAACTCGATCATCTTCATCATTTGAGTGCCTTCACGTCGTGTCTTCATTCCGAAGCTTGTCATCGACCATGTTCTCCTAGCCTTTAGACTCTGCACATGCAAGAAATCTAAACGCGTAATGAGAACAACCGCTTGGAATATCATAAGCAAACAACACACTTGTGACCATTGTTTTAAACAAACACCGTCCGACAGTTTGAAAGTTTAAAGTATTTTATCGATTTAAATTTTAACTTTCAAAACTTGCAAATTTCGACCGTTTATGAAGATTTAGTCATTTTCGGTTTTCGTTCAGGTTTCAGGTAACGAAGACTCGAGCTCCAACATCGTACGATCGAAAATAAAGTAGAAATAAAATCTTTTTGGTTTTTATAAAGTTTATATTAAAACACATCATAAAATCTTTTTGGTATTTTTGAATATTTCAAATGTAAAGACTGAAAGCAGTAAATAAATATATACAAAGGAGCGGAAAATGAAAGCATTAAATAAGTATTTACAGACATTCTTTTTGTGAGTTTCGAGGGTAAGAGAATCATATCAGTGTATGGTCATGCCAAAACACTCTCTTTGTTCAATTAGTTAACATTAAGATAAGCATCCTATAACAATTATCGGTATTGTTGTCCACTTAAGCTCAACTTATCAGATGTAATCATGGCGAGGGGATACGTTAAGGTATGATTTATACTTACCGACCGGTGTTCATCCACATCACGACACATTCCCGTATCAAGGTATGCACGAGGGTTCATCTTACCGGTGAGTATACCGATTATCATCTGTTTGACCGTATATGAAAATGTGAGAAACTCACTTATTTTGAATTGAAAAACAAGCCCTATGTGACATAATCACTTATTGATGAGGAACTTGATTTTCGATGCATGAGGGCACAGGAGCAAGTCCGTGAACAGGTCAGTACTTACGTACAGCAGAGAGACGAACTTGACTCCCGGAAAGAATTTGTGATATTTTATCACTTATTTGTATGGACATGTGATTGTTGATCACTTATTGAGGTTGTATGCAATATGTACACGTATGTATAGTATCATGGAAGATCTAGACTTGGGTCCCCGTTATTTTTCGGTAAAAGATACAACCATGATACCCAGATGATAAGCAGCATAAAGACCGAATATCTCAGAACCTCGGCAATCTCTCAAACGAAATTTCGGTACTAAGACCATATGCCAATGAATGGTTCCCACCCAGTCTTCAGTCGATTTAAGTTTATATCACCCTGCACACTTTAAAATGATTGTGAGCCTACCGATACATCTTATATAGAGCTGCTTATCGTTTTTCATTTTGCATTTCAGGTTTAAAGAGGTTTGGATAGACCACTGATGTACTATCATTTTCTCTTTTGCTCGCCAGGAAACTCATTTTTGTTTTTCTATTGTTTTTGTGATTTTGAAATTTTTCAATGTTTTTGGATTTTCAAATTTTGGATTTACTCCCCCTGAAATCAATAAACTAAGATAAATTTAAAACACAAAGGTATTTACAAAAATGATTTTCCGATGTTGGTTACTCTTGCTTGACCTTAATGCCGTTTACCAATAATAAATAGTCAAATCTTGATTTGTCAAAAGCTTTGGTAAAAAGGTCGGCACGTTGGTCATCGGTGTGGACGTAAGCAACATCGATTAGCCTTTTCTCAAAGCAATCACGTATGAAGTGATACTTAATGTCGATGTGCTTAGTCTTTGAATGCTGCACAGGATTTTTAGTGATCTGTAAGGCAGCAGAATTATCAACGTAAATAGGAGTAGTTAGGAATTCAAAACCGTAATCACGCATTTGTTGTTGGATCCATAGGACTTGGGAGCAACAACTTGAGGCAGCAATGTATTCAGCTTCGCATGTTGATGTAGCGACGCACGTCTGCTTCTTGCACTGCCATGTGACTAGGCGATTTCCCAAAAACTGACATCCAGCCGTTGTGGATTTGCCGTCGATTTTGCATCCGCCAAAATCAGAATCACTGAATGCGATCAAGTCAAAGTTATTATCCCTAGGGTACCATAGACCGGTGTCAGGGTAACCCTTCAAATAACGAAAAATCCTTTTTACAGCTGCAAGATGTGAGGCCTTCGGGTTCACTTGATATCTGGCAAGCAGGCACGTTGGGTACATTATATCTGGTCTTGATGCTGTGAGATACATAAGAGATCCTATCATCGCGCGGTAGTATGAGGGGCTAACATCTTGACCCTTCAAGTCTGGAGTAATTCCGTGATTTTGTGGCAATGGGGTACCAATGGGCGTTGCATCAGACATCTGGAACCGGCTCAAGATGTCACCAACATATTTAGTCTGATGGATGAATATCCCAGACTCGGTTTGTTGTACTTGTAGGCCCAAAAAGAAGGTCATTTCCCCCATAGCACTCATCTCGAATTTATCCTGCATAACACGCTCGAAATCCCTACACAAAACATCATTAGTAGAACCAAAAATAATATCATCAACGTATACCTGTACCAGTAGAAGATCTCCATCTTGTTCTTTAATGAAAAGAGTGCAGTCGATAAGACCTCTGCGAAAACCGTTCTCCAGCAGATAATTAGATAAGGTTGCGTACCAAGCTCGCAGTGCTTGATGTAGACCATATAGAGCTTTGTTGAGCAACCAAACCCGATCGGGATGGATAGGATCTTCAAAACCTGGAGGCTGTTCGACGTACACCTCTTCTTCCACCACACCATGTAAGAATGCACTTTTCACGTCCATCTGGTATACCTTGAAACCTTTGAATGAGGCATAAGCCAGAAAAATCCGAATTGCTTCTAGACGTGCAACAGGTGCATACACTTCTTTGTAGTCGATCCCTTCAATCTGACGAAAACCTTGAACGACTAGCCTTGCTTTGTTCCGGATAACGATTCCACGGTCATCCTTTTTGCATTTAAACACCCAACGGGTACCAATCTTCTTATAACCAGCAGGTTTCTCTACGAGTTTCCAGACACCAAGCTTCTGGAATTGTTGCAGTTCTTCCTGCATCGCTTCAACCCATGAGCTATCTTCCAATGCATCTTTCCAAGTTCTTGGCTCTTCCTGTGAGACATAACACGCGAAGGACCAATCATTTTGTTGACCAGATTCTCGGATAGTTGCATACAAGCCTGCATTGTTGTTGTTTCGCAACATGTTTCTTGTTTGAACGCCACTTTGAACATTTCCGATGATGTTTTGTTGAGGATGGGTATTGTGAATCCTTGTTTCTGGATTATCTTGAACTGGAATATTTGTACCCAGATTGTTGAGATTGAGATCAACAATCAATTCAAGGCCCGGAATTGACGAAGAGGATGATGCAGTAGCTTCAGCTGTTCGAGGGACATCCACTGGAGGTGTACCTTCTGAAGTACCATGTACTGCTGCTGTTGGTCCTCGATCTGCATCAAGAAATTCGTCATCCTCTGAAGATTCGTTCAATTCGGAAGCATCTTGAAAATCCTCATTGTCGAGAGCATTATTGTTCACTGAAGATGGTTCTTGATTGACAATAATGGGACGAACCAACGGTGAATCTGTTGCGTTGTCACTCTCGAAAAACATCCTTACCGCAGCATTTTCTTCAACTGCTTCAACATTGATCGAATTGAAAAAGTCATCGTACTCAAACATCCAAGGCTGACCAGGATTTCTGACTGGTAAAGTGTGCCTTTGTACTCTGACTTCAGACCATTCCTCGACCCTTTTAGTCTCTAGATTCCAGACTCTTAAGTTCGGGGTGGAATACCCAAGAAAGTATCCCTCAATTGCTCTTGCCCCAAACTTTCCATTAGGATCGATTATTGTGCACGGAGCTCCAAACGGTTCAAGATATGACAAATCTGGTTTCCGTTTGTTAATAAGCTCAAAGCAGGTCTTGTTGTGCCTTTTGACTGTAAGGACTCGGTTCAATGTATAACATGCAGAAGACACAGCTTCAGTCCAGAATGGAATGGGTAGCTGCGACTCTACCAACATAGTCCTAGCAGTCTCGATCAATGTGCGGTTCTTACGTTCAGCGACGCCATTCTGTTGAGGAGTGTAGGCTGCACTAAATTCGTGAAGAATACCTTTTGAAGTGCAAAACTCCGCCATGGCATGATTTTTGAATTCAGTACCATTGTCGCTACGTATCCGCCTAACCTTCAAGTTGTAAAGATTCTCAATCTGAATGATCAAGTTTTTGAGAATACCGAAGGTTTCACTCTTGTGTGCCATGAACGCCACCCAAGAAAATCTTGAATAATCATCAGTAATCACGAGGCAATATTGATCATTCCTAATGCTTTTGTGCTTGACAGGACCGAACAAATCCATGTGCAAACGTTCAAGAGGAACAGCCACCGTGTTGACTTTCTTTGTAGGGTGTCGCTTCTTCGTTTGTTTTCCTTTCTGGCACGACACACAGACGTCTTGAAGATGGAAATTTTTAAGAGGAACACCATTCACCAATTCATTTGAAACCAAATGATTCATTTTGCGTAAGTGAATGTGACCCATTCGTCTGTGCTAAGAGATTGTGTCTTTTTCTGTGGCTTTGGAAACGAAACAAGTTGCTTGTGCAGACGTTGTGATAGCTTGGCTCATATCAAGGACATACAAATCATTTATCCTTGGAGCCGACAAGAGAATCCATTCTTTCGGAATTTTGAAGCCGGGTTTCAGCACATAACATCCATTAGCATCAAAGTGTACTGAGAACTGCTTGTCACAAATTTGAGAAACACTAAGAAGATTGTGATCAAGTTGTTGCACAAAGTTGATCTTGTCAAAGCTAACAACCCCGTTGGAAATCATTCCTTCACCCGTTATATATCCGCCCTTATCTCCAGCAAAAGCAACATAACCTCCTCTAATAGATTTGACGTCGTAGAGAAGCTTCATGTCGCCTGTCATGTGCCTGGATGCCCCACTATCAACAATCCAATGACTACTGATAGTTCCTCCTGGAACACCCTGCACATAAACTCAATCGATTAGTTGGAGATGGGGACCCAAGCCATTGTGGTCTTGGGTCTTCCATTTTCATCAATGACAATAACCTCTACTCTTTGATGATTCGAAAATTGTGACGGTCCCCCTGAATTTTTAACTGTTTTTGGTTTCCAGGTCTGTTTTGTTATACCAGTGTTATTCTTTAAAATTTTAACTTCATGGTTGCCAGAAGTTTTTGAATTTTCTGGTTTGACAGAAACAGATGGTTTGTTAACCGCATCAGTTTTAATTGCTTTTTCAATTTTCTTCACCATTTGGCGTTTCTGTTTCTTTTCCCTTTCTTTTACAAGGCGGGGATCTTGTTTTACAGAAACAGATCGCTTTTGGCGATTGTGTTCACGGGGATCATCAACTATGCCTTTTTGTTTATGAAGATACGGGCAATTTCGAACAATATGCCCGATTGTTCCACATTCAAAACATGATCTTCGTTCAACAAACCCCGAAGTATCATGTGGTCGTCTTGCCGATGATGAACTTTGTGATCCCGAGGTACTAGGTTTTGAACAACTTGGTTCATTCCTTTTCATCACAGTTGCTTTCTGGACAAAATCTAAATTAGATTGATTTTCAAACTTTGCAATTTTGTCCGTTCCCTTAGATTTCACAAAGTTCACATTCTTCTTCTTCTTCTGATTCGGCTTCTTTTGATCTTGAGCCGGTGTCTTACCTTTGGGTTTGGTATGATTTTGCTGGGTTTGCACTGTTGGTAATTTCTTATTCCCAAATTGTTTTCTAACTTCAGCCTTTGGGATAGGAGGACACTGTGTCACTGTAACACGTGATCCTGTCTTTCCCAAAAACTTACTTGTAGAATTTTCAAAGACTTTACTGATTAAAGATTGATTAACATTCTTAATAGGAAAATCTTTGTCTGAATAAATTTTATCATCACCAACAAGAGTGTACAGCAAATCCACACTCTCCGACTCTTTTGCAGATGTGGACTCGGTTGGAACAGTCTTAGCAGGTTTTGTGGGAGGATCACATAGGATATGATTCTCAAGAGGTATGTCCTCTTCTTTGATTACTGCATCAGACTTTTCCGAATCAGTATCATCAGACTCATCATCAGAAGAATCAACATCCTCAACCACCACTGGAGGATCCTGATTCTGTTCAGCAGTTACAAATGTATCAGCTGACACATCTGAATCTGACGATACTTCTTTCTTGTATCCGAGCCCTGCTGCAAATTCCTCAACGTCCAAAGGAACAGATGGTTCAAAGTGAGTCCTATACTCCTCATCAGGCAAAGCATCAAAATTGTTTCTCACGGGTGGTGGACATTTCTTGTAACCTATGCATGTGACATCCTTTTTCTCTTTCTGAACATCAATGATGTGATCCAACACATAGCTAGAACTCAAATAACTGTCTAACTTGAGTCGGATCGCCTCACTTTCTGTTTTAACACAAGCCATTTCTTTTTGCATCACCTCAAGACGAGTGATATACAAATTAATGTCAGTTTGTTTTCTGGAAACCATTTTTGTCAGTTCTGTTTTATCTTTCTTTAATGTTTCAATCATCCTTTTAAATTCCTTTTCATGGTTTTCATAAAACATGTTGGCTTCAGTGCACTTGGAAAGATCAACGGTCAATTTCTGATTATGAATGAATGTCACATCATATTTCTCTTGCAAAGCCTCGTGTTTGCTTTGCAATTCACACCACCTATCATTTATATAAACATGTTTGTCTTGCAATTCAAACAAACTAGCTTGTAAAGCATCGTGTTTGCCTTGCAACTCAGACATGTTTGCTTCCATCTCAGCACATCTAACATGCAAACTATCACAGTTATTACAGCTAACAGAAGTGGGTTCGTCGACACATACCTGACTTGATGAACTGTCGACATTAGCCATAAAGGCTGAATGGAGAGAAGACGAAGAATAAGCAGCTTGATCCACCAAAATAGATCTTCTTTGAATTCCTGCTGCAGTTTCTTCCAACAGCTCATCAATATTTGCATCGATTGACACATTTGATGTCTCATCCACATGATCATCACCTGAGCTCGAGGCTTCTTCATCCGAACTTCCACTATAACCGGAGCTGTCTTCATCTTCAGAAGATTCACTACCATTGGTGGAAGATTCTCCACCACTGGCGTGTTTAAGATCCTTGACAATTTCAGCAAAACAAGCTGTTCCATCTGGAGCATCGTTGCCCAACTGAATAGACCAGTCACAACCTTCATCTACTTGAACCACAAGTGCCTGGTTGGCATTTGATGGTCCTGCTTGAGTCTGGTTGTTGACAGGCACCAATGTGCGAACATTGTTCCTGTTCTGGTTCTGCTGGTTGCCTTGATTTCTGAAGGGATTCTGGTTTCCATGCTGAGATGGTCTTGTACATTCCCTTTTAAAATGACCCCGTTCACCACAGTTGAAGCATTTAACAGCTTGCTTATCAAACCCATACTTGGTGTCTTTCTTGCCTTCCAAGCTGGTTCTTCCAGTTCTTTCCATGAAATCTTTTGCTCTCCTCACAGCACTGGCGAAAGCCCATTTGATGTCCATCAAATCCATCTCTTCCTTATCAATCTGCTGATAGTCTTCTTGTGTCAGATTAATATTACCAATCTGACCTTCCACTAATCCACAGTATGCGCTCACCAAAGTGTTTAGCAGCTCCATATGTTCTTTTGCTACTTCAACACTGACTTTAGAAAAGCTTGAGGTGTCGAGCCGTACTGTATTTGGCTTTGATTGTTGGCCAGCAGATGATGTACTTCCATAACAAGCTTGCTGTTGCTGTTGAGGAGGAAGTGGATTTCCGAATATATTAGTTGTTCTGATAGGTTGTTGGCTTTGCTGTTGTGGCACTGGTTGAGGAACTGGATTAAGCGGATTTCCATATATGTCTGTTGTTGGAGGAGGAGTGCCATACAAGCTGGTGCTAGACACAAATGCTGTTTGAATTGGAGCGTGTGAAGAAGGTTTTGTAGAAGTGCTAGAAACTCCATAATACATTTCAGGATTTTGTGGCATTGGAACTCTTTTAGCTTTGAGAGTTTCTTCCTGATTCTTGTTTTCCAGGAGTTGAGCAAAGTCACCGAAGTTTGTTGTATCCAAAGTGCCATTATACTTCAGGATTTCTAAGAAATTATTCCATTGAGGTGGCAGTGCATCTGCAAACTTCTTCACTATCTCTGCTGAAGTTGTTACAACCCCAATATTTCCCAATTCAGTCAGCAAATGAGTATATCGACTAGTCAAATCTCCTAAAGATTCATTCTGCATACAAGTAAAACCATCAAACTCTTTCTTTAGCAGGTCTTTTCTTAATTGACGTGTCGCTTCATTTCCTACGCCCCTTGTTTTCAATGCGTCCCACAACCTCTTCGTTGTCTTGTGACTGACAAATTGATGATAAATATCTTTGCTTAATGCCTGAGAAAGAATGGCATATGCCTTCTTTTCCAAATCATAGACCTTCTTCTGATCTTCTGTAAGATCAGCAAACGTAGCAGCAGATGAAGCAGCAACCTCTATCGTTTGGTCAAAATCTGTGATGAAGCGCAACCACAGTTCTGTATTTTGACCAAGGACATATGTATGAAATCTGTCAAACCATCCCGGATATTCACTTAAATGCATCAACTTTGGAGGCCTATTCAAACTTCCTGTTTCACTTTCGCTTAGTAAAATGCTTTGGACACTTGGAGCTTGATTTGATACAAAAGCCCATTGACCGGTAGATGTAGCATTAGCTTGCGAACCCGAATCCGGAGCTGGAGTACCAAAATACATCTCTGCATTTACCGGAACACCCCACATCGAATTCATTTTTGATCAAGAAAAATAATACCTGAAAATCACACTTGAAACAAACAGTTAAAACAGTTTTGTATGTCTTCTGTTAAAACTTGACAATACCCACGACGAAACAGTTTCCACGTAACAGATGTTTGTAAATTTTACGAAACAGATTTTGAAATCCTTATGTTATTGACGAAACAGGATGATGCTTTTGATCTCGACGAAACAGGCCCAACTCAGTAGAATAATTGGCGAAACAGATTTGGGTTTTGTACAGTTGACGAAACAGAACTTATATCCAGTTGACGAAAGTGAAATTCTGTTTCGCCGAGAATGCAAATGACGAGACTGAATTTTGTTTCGCCGATGGGTGTTTCAGAGAGTTGGTAAACCTTTTGACTTTTATCTTTACTGACACACGCAACAGTGATTTCGGCTACACTCTTACCAAATTACCAACCAAATGATGACTTACTATATTTTAATCAGATTACAATTTTCAATGACACAAACACTTGAGAATTCAAATTTTTAAGATCAAAAAGTGAACTTATGAAGAACACTTTGATGATGTGAAGAACACTATGAATATTCCGGTGAAAAATATGAATTTTCCGGTGACCCGAAAAGTTTCCGAAACCCGAATTTTGCTAAAAACTTCACTAAAAACCAACTTTTAATATGTGAGAATGAAAGATAAAGTGGTTTTTATAACAACTTCCAGCAAAACACCAAGATTTCAGCCGATTTTAACAAGTTTTTCAGAAAATGTGAACTTTTCAAAAACCCGAAATACGACCAAGAACACCTCGGTTTTAACAGGGAGAAGAGCCAAGGCTCTGATACCACTTGTAGGTCCGGCTAGGGGAGGATCTAGTCGCCTAATCCTTGTATACGAACCACTCCGGTTGTGCGGAATCCAACCGGAATAGCAAACCGAGATAGAACACGCTAATAATCAACACACACGACTCAACGATTAACACCACTTGTATTAAACGTATGAAAGGTCCGGTTACAGCTCAATGTTTACAAATCAGTCCTGTAAACTCTCTAAGTGTGTGAGTGTGTTCTGTTCTCTCCTGTGTTCACTTCTGAGACAGAAACATAACATGTCTATTTATACACACAGACACACATACATATGACGAAACATAAAACAGGCGACGAAACAGAATCATGGTCGACGAAACACATCTGTTTCGTCGACGTCTGGGCTGATTCGCCGATGTGGTCTTAGGCCCAATCAGTTTAAGGCCCAATCCCTGATTCGTCATCTTCTTTTAGCCCAAGGACTGTGATGTTGAGTCCAGTCCTTGTCTTGTCTCTTTTGTTGGCTTGACGTCTTGTACATGACGGAGGAAAGTCGTGTCAACACGTGCCGAACTGAGTCGCGTCCACAGTATCATGTATCAACAATTAAACTTAGATTAGACATTAAATAAACAAAAGCTTACACACACGCACACATACATAAAACATTACATTTTTATAGGCGGTGCTACCGTACGACGATGTCCCCCCACGGTATGGGAATTGTTGTTTCTCGTGTACTAGTGTGTTGGCCTTGCTTCTTTTAATATATTTTGCATCCCGGAAACCTTCGATGGTTCTCAACCAGTTATGATAGGGCATATCCGCGGGATGGTATGCCCTTGCACTCTCAAGATCATTGTAACCTCCCTTGCTCTTAAATAATTTTTTAGCATCGTACCGCTTCATAAGCACAGCCCTAATGCCACCCATCAAGTTTTTGGCCTCTAAATCACGGTCCACTTCATCAAAATTGAAATTTTCCTACAAATTAAATAAAAAAAGTTAAAATATCATATATAAATTAGATTTGCATGTGCTTAAATATTTGATAAAATTTTATGCATATAACTTATTTACCCGTAAGTGGTTCATGAGGGCATCCTTGTAATGTTGTTCAACGTTATCCCGTCCAATTTTATCAAACGGGATGGACCGCCACATATACAGGCCGGCCTCCCGTGAAAACAGATCTCTTGTTTTACCAACAGGGGTATACGTGACCTGCCTGTCAAATGTAAGCGATACAGCCCCCCCCCCCCCCGCTTTTACCAGACGCCTTAGTTTCTCATTTTTGGCTTTCCACCTAACCCTCTTCGGGGGAACCGCTGCAATTAAAACAAAAATTATTAGTAACAACATTTATAATATATAAAATATAAGGACTACAAAATAATTTAGTAAAAGACTTACCGTCTGTCTCGTGTGTGCCACGAAATCCACCAGGAGGAATCGGTGGATCACCAGCGTCGTCACCCCCATGTCCCCAGGGGGCCACATCAGCCATCAGATAAGCAAATATCAACAATATCGAAAACATAATCACTATAAAGTTACAAATGTTACAGCATGTGTCTCTAATAGAAATTAAGCGAAAGTACAAGTAAATGAACCATAATGTCAAAAAACGCAGGTGGATAGATCATCTCTAACTTGCATAAGATGGTAACAATTTCATCCTTTGCTTTCTTCATATCATCCACCGATAGTGTTCTAGAGCAAAGTTGCTTAAAGAACATACAAAGGTCTACTATTGGTGTAGATGTATCTTTAGTCAAAAGCCCTCTAACCCCAATTGGTATCAAACGTTGCATGAGGATATGACAGTCATGAGATTTCAACCCGGTAATATTAGCATTGTTATCTCTCACCCTCTTACTCATAATAGATCCAAACCCATCTGGTAATTTAACATTTTTTATAAACTGACAAAAAAGTTTTTGATCATCGGACTTGAATGAGTACTTTGGGTGGGGACTTAAGAACTTGCCACCCGATTGTTTCAGCCATTGTGACGGCCGAATGTTTAGTTTTTCCAAGTCGGACCGTGCATTTGGCGTGTCTTTGCTCTTATCGTTCATTAGAAGAGTACCGAGCAAGCTGTCGCACACATTTTTCTCTATATGCATTACATCTAAGTTATGTTTCAGCTGCAGAGAAGACCAATACTCAAGGTCAAAAAATATGCTTCTTTTGGACCAGTTCAACTCGAAATCTGACCGGGTTATCCTCCCACCTCCAAAATCTAGATGCTTGCCTGGTAGACGATTAATTAAACGACCGAGTTAAGCTTCTATGTCAGCTGGGCTAAACTGTCTCGGAGGGTCTCGTGTCTCGGGTCTCCCGTTAAAGTCGAGACTTGTTCTCTAAGGATGGTTGGCATCTAAGAACCGGCGATGACCAACATAAGCACATTTACCAGTTACACGTATTGAAGGAGTGTCTTGGTTACAAGTTGGGCATGCCATGTAGCCTTGTCCGCTCCAACCTGATAGACTACTACGGGCTGGAAAGTCATTTATGGTCCATAACAACGCCGCCTTCATTGTGAAGTATGTGTTTGTTACTGCGTCTTTAGTACGTACACCTGTCTGCCTTCTGGCATTGACTCTCGCAACAACGAGAGGAGTCGATCTACTGCTTCATTTTGCAAATGGTACGTATCCTTTATATTCAAAAGCTTTGCTAAAAAGTCAATAGAAGAAAACTTGGTACAACCATGATATAATTCTGTTTCAACTTCCTTTACCAGGTCTTCAAAATCATCAACAACACCGCTACTATCTCTATTCCAGTTCTCTTGGTTAAGGTATGTATCTTCTTCCATACGCTCCCCCCTAATGTCTTTAATAACGTTTACCATACCGTCTTGTGGCGCAACATCGTTTACTTCTGCAATTGGAGTCGTGTCCCTGTGATAGGTCCACTTCGTGTATTCCTTCCAAAAACTGTTAATACGCAAATGGTATTTCATTTCTGCCATAGTTTTTAAGCTGGAATGTTTACATTGGGTACACGGACATCTAACTTCATCGTGGTTTTTATCACTCTTTCACACATATCGATAAATGACTTGAGTCCTTGTTTGTAGTGAGGTGAATGACGTGGGGAATCAATCCAACTTTTATCGATAAGCATTATGCAACTGAAAGAAAATCTAATTTAGGACTAACAAGACAAGGGTAGGCTGCTAAACCCACTTTTTGAACACTTTATCTCATATGTGAATGTGTATTACATGATTGTTTGTTTAAGAAAAATTCGGCAGCATTTCCTCTTAGCTCCCAAGAATATATGTAATGATATATATACCCGAGGAGCAAAGAGAAAATGATAACCGAATCCTTCTTAAACAAACAATCATGTAATACACATTCACATCCTAAATGAGATAAAGTATTCAAAAAGCAGTCCCAAGATAAATGGGGACAACCCGAAATTAATTTCTAAATCAATTTCGGACGGGTATTTCTAAGCTCGTTATGTTTAAAATGATTAATTCAAACACGGGCACAATTTTTTAAGCTTGTTATGTTCTTAATGATTGTTTTAAATTTTGGGCGGAACGTTATGTTTTAAATCATGATTTCAATTTCGATTGGGTGTTTTCTTAGCTCGTTATGTTTGAAATGATGAATTCAATATCGGGCACAGTTTTTTAAATATGTAATGTTCTTCATTTTGTTAGCTCCTTTTGTTTTAAATGGTGATTTCAATTTTGGCGGGTATTTTCTATGTTCCTTATGTTTTAAATGATAATTTTAATTCAAGGAGGGTATTTCGTAACTAATATATATCTTTCAAAGTTAAATATAAATGTTTTCAAACCTAAACACAAACATACTAATTATCAAACTTAAACTTTTTTTTTTCAAACCTACACATAAACATACTACCAAGACACATACATACTTATAAAGACACATTTACATACGTACACATACATACCTACAAACACACATTTTGACCAAAAACACAAAATTTATACTTACTTACATACACATTTGCATATTTTATACAAACATACATAATAACATACACATTTTCACCAATTACGAACATTTACATGCACAATTGTTCATCATTTATAAACACCTACATACTAACATACACCTATATACATACATTCATAAACTTACATACCACATACATGCTTACATACACCAAAATACACAAATCAATAGATTTTCATTTACAGATTTTTATTAAATACACCTACTTTATACATTTGGCATACTAACATACACCTACATACATACATTAATTCATAGACTTACATACACACATACATGCTTACATACACCTAAACCAAAAATTATACAATTTCTAAACTTAAAAAAAAAAAAAAAAAAAAACTAACTGTATTCGAGATACTTACATACACCTAAACCAAAAATTATACATTTACATACCTAAACCAAAAATTATACAATTTCTAAACTTAAAAAAAAAAAAAAACTAACCGTATTTTTCAAGTTTCAAGGAGATGAAGACCGAGGAGACGAAGTGGTGCTGGATTCGAGATGGTGGTGACCGGATTCGAGATGGTGGTGATCCGATATTTCTTCCACAAACACAAAAATACACAAAAAAGAGCAAAAATTAAAGCCTATATGTAGGATCGAATACAGACCTAAATGAGTCTATCAAAAGAGCTTTTCTTGATTTGAACGGCGAAAACAGACAAATCAAGTACAATTCAGCGAATATACACTTTAACTTGTCGATATTATTGAAATACAAGACTTTTACAGCAACTCGACACTTCGGCAGCACTTCGTGGCTCACCGGAAGACAACACACACAACTCTCTACTGATTTCGCCCCAAGTGACCTATATATAGGTGCTCTGATTTCGCTCCAAATGACAATGAGTCATTTCGAGCGGAATCAGCATGTTATCTTCGAGCGGAATCAGACACTTACATCACTTCGGGCGGAATCAGAACCTATGGGTTTCGCTCCAAATGACAAGATGTCATTTGGGGCGGAATCACCTTCAAAACCAGTTTCTTGAATTTTGTGCCCTGTTCTAGCCTAACTGATACAAGACTCGAAACAAGACGTAGACGACAGATGGATGCACCAACAAACTCCCCCTCGGATGTTGACGGAGTCTTCAGTGTCGAGTCTTCGCATCTACAATCTTTATCAGTCTTTGGGCTTCTCTTTGTAATGTTTGACGCTGTAAGTATCCTCAATCTCTATCTTCTCTTCTCTTCTCTTTCAATCACCAACATACTCTTTCCTTTAAATATCTTCAGACTCCCCCTTTCGATATGCTGGGATCACAGCCTGGCTTGTTAAAATCACAGATTCATCAAGTATCGGAACCTGACTCTTCCTCAAATCTGTACATTCTCTACCACAAACATAAGTTTTCTAATATTAAACTTTAACACACTCAGACACTACTTGTAAATATCACAAAAATGATCTAACATTTATAATCTCTGATGAACCACTTGAAAGAATATCATTTTCAAAACTTTAGATGACCACTTGTAACAAGACTTAAAATTCTTTCACATACAACACTCCCAAACCAGTTCGTCAAGTTTAGCACTTGGAATTTTGAAAATCAGCTCTTCAACACCAGTTGTCGAAAATCTTTTTGTATTTCAGAAAATTTATGCTAAAACACACTGAAAATCTTTTTTGGGATTTTTGAAGTAAAGGAATGAAATGCAATAAAGAAATATTTACAGACAATATTTTTGTGAGTTTGTGAAAGAGGATCATATCAGTTTCTGAGACAAATCACCAACACCGTTAAGCTTCATTTCATTTTAAGTTCTAAACAATTCACCTAGATTGTCAGAACACTGATCCACTTAAATTCTCACACAAAGTTCAACTGTTCCGAGATACGATATTAATGTCTTAAGCACTTAAACTTAATTGCGTGTCCCACCTCAGAATATACTCCCGTATCCAGATCCCAATATTCAGTCTTACAGGTGAGTATACCACAGATGATATCTGTAAGGGAATAAATTATAGTACGAAACCGTGAGAGCTCAGGTCAGAACTTCCGTTCAGCAGAGAGATGACGGCTCGACTTTCGGTGTGTCCCCTTTAGAGGATCTTTTGTATTACAACAGCAATGACTATCAATTTTATTGTTTCATCAATTTGCTGTGGGCAGCGCTATGTTTCAAGCAAGCGGAAAGTATTCTCCGGGGACTAGGCCATTGCTTCCGCAAAATCAGAAGTCCCGGGATAATACCCCAGATATCATTGAGCATAGAGACCTAGTATCTCAGAAAGAGGGACCTTTCAAACAAGATTTCGGGGGTTACCCATATATCCGAGAGATGTTACCCACGATATAAGCAAGTTTGAAATTTAGGTTAATATCTCGTCACAATTTACTAAATGTGCAAAAATCTACTGGCATATCATCAGTGAGATCGTTTATCACTTTTTAAACTTTCCAATTCTTTAGCATGTTGTGATAGTCCACTGATGTACTATCATTTCCTCTTCTTTGACACAAAAACTCATTTTTCATTTTTTACTGTTTTTGTCTTTTCGCCAGTAGGTTTTATCATGTTTTTGGCTTTTTCATATTTTCAAATGTTTTTGGATTTTCTAAAATTTACTACTCCCCCTAAAATGCAAACACATTTTAGGAAATTTGAAAAACAAACTGTACAATGAAATGACAACTGATATCAAATCACTTCAATTCGCCATCCTCTTGGCATAAACAATCAGAACTCCCCCTTTCAACAAACTATTTTCTCATTTAGATTTCAAAACACTTAAGTTTGTTTTAATCAAAATGATTTTTCCGGAAAATAAGTTTGTTTTTACCACTTATAGGGGTATGGTTCATCATATTGACTTTCAACCACTTGTATGAAGATTACATCAAGTTCAAATTAATGACCTTGATTAATCACTATGTCAGAACAAACCTCTGTACCACTTGTACAATGAACTTATCAAAGTAAATTTCAAGATAAATGTTGATACCTACTCCACACTTACCAACCTGGAAGTTCCGGCATAGACCATCACCTGTACACATTTAAACATTTTTTTAAATTTTTTTTCACAAACAACAATTTTTATGAATGATGCCGATTCCTGATCCACGATTACCAACTTGGGATCTCCGGCAAGTCCAGAGACTTACTGTTCATAATATGTACCATCCCAGTCACAAACCAGGGATGGTTCAACTTTATCTTTCTTCGTCTTCTTCTCGTAAAACTCTTTAACCCCTTTGACATTTCGATCAATCATTTTTCCAAAAATATGTTTTACAGTGGGGTTAAAAGCTTTTTCAACATCAAAAACCTTTTTATCATCATAAAATTGGTTTGATATCTCAACTTTACCAATTTTCTTTTTAAAATTTTCAGTCCGAAGTGGTGGAAAATTCTCATCATCCAACAATCGGAACTGATTCTTCACTTTTTGAAACAATCTGTGGCTCCTCTGATTTTGTAAAATCAGACTCATCGCCAGAAGATAGCTCCTCTGATTTTGATCTATAAGAATCATTGCTAGAACTACCTCCAGACTTCTTAACCACCCATTTTTGTTTGTCATTTTTAGCTCTTTTCTTGGAAAACTTGTTTGAACATTCACCAATTTCAAATGTAGAATTTTTGAATAACTTTGTTCTGTCAATTGGTGGTTCAAACTCAATCACTTTTTCTTTCTGTTTACGAGAAACTCCCTGTTTTGATGGTATTGCCTTAGAACAATCTCTGGCAATATGTCCAACAGTGTTGCAGTTGAAACAGGTTCTCATATCTTTCCTCTGTCCAGCAAACTTCATCTCTTCTTGCTTCTTTGCAAGGAACTCACTGTTTGACTGCCTCCAGAATTCTTTCTTTTCTTCCTCTTCTGAGCTAGTTCCTGAAACAAATGTCATTTTTCCTTTAAAATCACGAACATATTTTTCATTTTTCTATTTTTCTGTTGGAGTAAAACCAAGACCTTTCTTTTTGAAATTACGGTTAGGGTTTGGTTTCTTGTGAAAACCAGAACCAGAACTGTAACCTTTTTCCTTGTTTAATCTTTGTTGTACTCTTGAGGTGTCTTTTTTAGGTTTATCAGTAAGATTTAAATCATTTATTTCAGAAATGTTAATTTCTGTAAGTTTGAAAACCTTTTTTTATCATCTCAGTTTTTACACCTCTTATTGGAAATTCCTCATCAAAATATAGTTTGTCAGAATCATTCAAAGTATATGCGACTTTAAACGTTTCATCATTCAAATTAGACTTTGATAAAAGGAATTCTTTGTTGTAAACCCTTTTAACTGAAGACTTTGGACTGTTGATTGTCGAACTCGAACATTTAGAACAGACTTTGACTCTGACTCTGACTTTGACTCTGAGTTTGACTCCATCTTTGACTCCTCAGTTTCATCTTTATCCAACACCTGATCGACCACTTTCTTTATTAACTCGGACTCATGATCAGTGTCAGATGATGTAAACTTCACATCAATATTTTCTGGCAAGTTAACTGAGGACTCCGACTCCCACTGTAAATTTGTTGCTTTTTCGACTCTTTCCTGATTTGGATTTCTGGGCAAATATCCATTTTCTAGCGGGGGTGGACACTTGTTGTAACTGACATCTTGTTTCTTACCAGAATCCTTCTTGTCAGTCTTTTTCTTTGTGTCACTCTTCTTCTTGTTCTTCTTTTCTGGAGTCTTTTCTTCAGCCACTTTTTCATCATCTTTTTCTTTAGTTACTTCATCGTCTTCAAATGCCTTCATGCCTTCAACAGTCGGATAAATCCTGTCAATGACATAAGAAGTACATGAGTAACTTTTCAACAAACGATTAACTCTTTCAGTTTCAATTCTTTGCAGTTCCAGTTTCTGTTCAAGAACAACACACTTCTCGATGTAGTTGTTCACCACTTTCTGCTTGATCATGAATGCACCCTGAAGTGTCTTCATTGCAGTTGCTTGCTCTTCACTTGTATGATTGTATTGATTCATAGCTTTGTTCAGGACATCATAAGATTCCTTCAAACTGTTCAAGTTATAAATCAATGTGCTGTTCTGCTTCTTTATAGATTCACAAGTGTCACACTTCACAGGAATCTTTTTAGCATCAACTTCTTCATCAACTTTGAACTTTGGAACTTCAACCTTTACTTTCCTTTTGATCACTGGAACTTCTTCGTCATCACTGCTAACTGGAGTCTTGACCTTTTTCTTTTTGTTTTTAACTTTTTCATCTTCACTGTCACTTTCTGCCATCATTTTCAAATGATCTGCCATTTTCTTTGACCAATACTCACGATCATCATCACTATCCTCTTCAACTCGTGCAACAAAAGCTGTGTGAACTGGAACTTGGTCAGGAATATAATCATCCCAAGTGAAATTTTCCCAGCTAAATCCCTCGGGTAGCATTTCATCATCTTGATCAATCACACAAGCTTTTCCATCAGCTGATACATATTTATCCCAGTTAAATGCTGTTGAAGACTTCTCATCTTGATTCACCACACACGCTCTCTTTCCAGAATCTTCAATCACATTTCTTCCATGCGCAGTTTGTGCCTGATGTTGTTGTTGTTGAGGTGATTGTTGAGCAACTTGATGGTAGATGGCCTTTTGATAGTAATCATTGTTGTTATTGAAAGGATTCTGAGCTCCACTTGCTTCACGATTGGTGCACTCTCTCCTGAAGTGACCTTTTCCCTGCATCGAAAACAAGTGACTTTAGATTTATCAAAACCTAAAGTAGAAATGTTAGCTTCTCGAAGATCATTTCTTCCTGTGATTTGCTTAAATTTCTCAGCTCTCCTTAGAACACTGGCCAAACACCATTTAATATCCATAAGCTCCATCTCCTCAGGATCGATCTGATCGTAATCGTCTTTAGTAAGTGTAGGATTCCCGATCTTTCCAGCCACAAAACTACTGTAAGATTCTAAAACCATTCCCAACAAGGACATATGATTCTTAGCAACTTCTTCTGAGTAATCTTGATCATTCTCAAGATTTAATACAATGTTGCATTGAAGTTTTCTTCCATTCTTTGTTGCTGAAATGTTCAGATCAAATGATGGAAATGATGAGAAACTTGTATTGCTGCTTGATCCTTTTGATGAACTTCCTGATGAA
Source organism: Helianthus tuberosus (assembly GCA_030545235.1). Taxonomy (NCBI): domain Eukaryota; kingdom Viridiplantae; phylum Streptophyta; class Magnoliopsida; order Asterales; family Asteraceae; genus Helianthus; species Helianthus tuberosus. The sequence goes on from JARYGA010015995.1 coordinate 42,104, forward strand.
CCTTTAGCATTGTAAGCAGTTTCAACTTTCGGTAGTAAGTTGGTTGTTTTCTCATTCAACCCTGTTTTTTAATACAAGCCCATATCTTGTTCACCATCAAAATCTTTCATTCGAACAATCTTTCGTTGCTCCATCTCTTGAGCTTCCAACTTCTCAATGAATTTACTCAAAGTGAGTGTATTGAATCTTTTCTTGTTTCTGAGCATCATCAGATATGTACCCCAAGTCTCGTGTGGCAAAGCATCAGCAAGCTTTTCGATCAACTCTTCATTTTCTTTCTCGATGCTCAATCTCTTCATGTTTGCTAGCAGATTGCAGTATCTTTCAATAATTTGCCTTGTACTTTCATTCTTGAAACCACAAAACAGATCGAACTCTTTTTTCAAAAGCGATTCTTGTTTTTGACCATTTCTTGACTACCATGGAACTTCGATCTTAATGCTTTCCAAATTGAGTAGGATGTTCCATTGTGTTGCAAGAGAACCAAGATATCTTCTTTCACTGCTTGTTGTAGAAGACTTAGCATCATTTTCTCATCTTTGTATTTCTTTCTAGCATCGGCACTTAGATCTTTAATTGGAACAACCTCTTCATCATCATTCGTCGGTCGAATGTATTTCGTCTCGACACATTCCCAAGCATCAAGATAGTTTGCTTGCACCCAGTTCTCGAAACGACCTTCCCAACCCTTATATTCTTCGATGTTCATTACTTTGGGTGGTTTTTGCATAGTTCCCGTTTCGTTTTCCAACATCGTGTTCTGTGCAATGCTCATCGGGGTAACCGGTGTAGCGAATGCATTATAAAATTCGTCGTCCATTTTTTCAAATTTCAAAAATTATCACAACAGTCCTTTCGAGCGAAATCAACGATTTGAGTGGGATCACTGTTTGGAGAGAGATCAACAAGTAACCAGGAGCGGAATCTCAAAGTTATCAGAAGCGGAAACACCAAACAATTTGTTGGAGCGGAATCACAAGATAATGTATCCTGGAGCGAAATTAACTGAACTTTGGAGCGGAATTAGAATTTCAAGCTGTTGGAGCGAAATCAAAACCCAACTTTCAAGCAAAACACTTTGGAGCAGAATTAGATAATATTCTGGAGCGAAATCAACCTTTTGGAGCTGATCAGGAGCGGAATTAGCACAAAATGCAGTTTAGAGCGGAATCAACCGAGAACTTTGGAGCGGAATCAAAGTTTGGAGCGGAATCAGGACCAAATTTTCGAGCTGAATCACTAAGACGTCATCATACTCTCGAGTGTTTTCGAGCGGAACCTCAAAAATAACCGGTTATAGTTCGAATTTTAGTCTGAAACTTCTAAGGCTTTGTTAATACATGATTCCGAGCACACTGTGAAAATTTGAGCCAAATTTAACCGTGAAATGATGTTCAATTTGAAAAAGAAAGGTGTAGAAACAGAATTCGTAGCTGAATAAGCAAGAGCTCTTCCTCCTGAGCTCTGATACCACTTGTAGGATCGAATACGGACCTAAACGAGTCTATCAGAAGAGCTTTTCTTGATTTGAACGGCGGAAACAGACAAATCATGTACAATTCAGCGAATATACACTTTAACTTGTCAATATTATTGAAATACAAGACTTTTACAGCAACTCGACACTTCGGCAGCACTTCGTGGCTCACCGGAAGAAAACACACACAACTCTCCACTGATTTCGCCCCAAGTGACCTATATATAGGTGCTCTGATTTCGCTCCAAATGACAATGAGTCATTTCGAGCGGAATCAGCATGTTATCTTCGAGCGGAATCAGACAATTACATCACTTCGGGCGGAATCAGAACCTATGGGGTTTCGTTCCAAATGACAAGATGTCATTTGGGGCGGAATCACCTTCAAAACCAGTTTCTTGAATTTCGTGCCCTGTTCTAGCCTAACTGATACAAGACTCGAAACAAGACGTAGACGACAGACGGATGCACCAACACTATAACATGTATATAATAAATGTAGAGATGAAATGTAACATAAAACAAGTTAAACTAACTGATTGGGCAAAAAAACGAGTGTCTCCGGCGGTGGAAGCAAGAGTTTTGGTGGGAAAAGTGAAGAGGAGAGAGGGAAAGGCGCTGATAAAGCAGATGTTACGTTTACACTTTTACCGGCGACATCCTGTCGCCGCTATTGATTAGTTGTCGCCGCTATTAGGTTAACCAGGATAAGATTTCTGTGGCTGGGATTTAATGTGGGACACACACTTTTAGGGGAGACAGCTGTCGCCGGTAATGAACTATAAAGCGTCGCCGGTATTGCTGTTTAAATCCCCAACCGTTAGATCAGGATTTTGATCAACGGCTGGGGTTTAGTCTCATGGTCTGTCACGCGGATCGACCAATAGCGGCGACAATAGGCCTGTCGCCGCTAATGGTGTTGCCGCTAATGGCCTCCCATTCTTGTAGTGTCGCAATCGTTCGGGAGTCAAAAACCGATCCTACAAGTGGTATCAGAGCAGGAGCTCGATTGCACGGATCAAACACACAAAATCACACAAGAAGTCATCAGATTCAGAGTCAAAAACACATCAGATTTGTCAAATCTTTCATTCTACTCATTTTCTTCACATTCTTAACAGAAAAACGCAAAATTAACATGTTTTTTACGGATAAAATTGGCTGATTTTTGGATAGTGTGTGCGAAAACAGTTGATTTACAAGCCTACAAAATTTCAGAACTTAATTCCAAACGGTTTGTGAGAAATCAAGATTTTTTTTTGGTTTGAATATGTTAAAAAGGTTAGCTGTTGCTGTTCATGATGTTCACCGATCGGATCGGATGGCCATCCTCCGATCCAAAATCTGATTTGTTGCATTACACCAAAGTGATCCGATCGGAAATATTTTTGCTCACATGTTGACTTAACTCATGTGATTGTCAGATTCTTTTATTATTGTCAAACATCAGCGGCCCAATCAGGATTTAGTGTTGACAGATATTCTGGTGGCCCATTTAATTGTGTTGTTTGTCATCTTAATAATAATTACTGAACAAGATATCGGCCCAATTAAATTGAAGCTATAATCAATTCTGTCAGCCATTTATATATGTATATATATATATATATATATATTTTGATGAAAGGCGAAAATTTTCATAAAAGAATGAGCAAGATGCTCAAGAGTACAGAACAGTACAGAAAAGAAAAAGAGAACAATTACAAAAACAAAATGCAAAAGGCAGCAACAAAGACTTGCTAGAGGGGAAAGTCTAAGAACTTGAAACCCCTCCATTTTTCCCAGCTAATATGTGTGTATCCAGCCCTTGCTTTCACCCAAGAGAACGAGTCCACCTTGATGTCGCCAATTATTTTCGTCAACTGAGGAGTTTTGTGTTTGAAAATGACGTCGTTTCGTGTTCGCCATAAGTTCCAGCATGTTGCAGCCAGAACTATTCCAAACACCCTTTTCATTTCCTTGTGAGAACTGTGTGAAGAGATATGTTCAAGCAATTGCACAACACTTAAAACGAACCGGGGCTGGGGTAATTTTAGCCACTGGAAAATAAGAAGCCATACGCGTTCAGCAAAGTCGCAAGTCACAAGGAGGTGATTAGTCGTTTCCAAAGTATGGTGACATAGGACGCAGTCAAAAGAAGGGAGTGATAAACATCTTGTTGCAGTGCTTCTCTGGACGGGATTCGATCTAGTACGACACGCCATAAAAAACAGTTCACTTTTTTTGCTTCAGGTATGACATTTATATGGTCTAGTTCGGCCCTTAAATTGCTGACGGTGAATTCTTCACAAACTGAACCAGAGTTCCATAGCCACAGATCGGTGCCCGGCCAAAGCGCGACAGTATGGAGTAGGCTGGTGCAAGCAGCCCAGTCCGTAAGGTGATCAGATCGACTCAAAGCAATCGAACTGCCCCAAAACCATTCTATTGTACCATGAATTGAACTGTAACGCTGCTGTACTTTACATCTTTTATCTGTCTCTAGCGCGTATAAGCTGGGAAAAATGTCACGTAGAGGTCTATTGCCTATCCAACTATCCAGCCAGAATAAAGTTTTGTCACCCACTCCCACCTTCGGTATCAACCTATCTTTGATGTTTACGACGGGGTTGTGAGTGGCCCTACCGATATTGACAATGGATTTCCATACCCCACCCGTTGAGCTTTTTAAGGGAATATGGGAATGACATCTTGTCCCGCAGTGCAATGCCGTTATTAATTTCGCCCATAGCGCCGAGTTTTCGTTCTTGTATCTAATACTCCACTTAACCATCAATGCTTTATTTGCAGAGGCGAGACTGCCAATGCCTAACCCCCCCCCCCCCCTCCTTGGGAGCAACCACCTTGAACCATGGAACCCAGCTAATTTTGTTTTTTTCCAAGCAACCCCCCCTCATAAGAATTTTCGTCGTATACGTTCTAGCTGTTTGATTACTTGTACCGGTGCACTAAAGAGTGAGAAGTAATAGGATGGGAGGTTACCTAGAACCGCTTGGATAAGAGTCGCCCTTCCCCCGAAAGATAGCGTTCGTGCCTTCCATATTGTAAGTTTGCTTTCAAATCTGTCTATAACGGGTTTCCAATTTTTAACCAATTCCATGTTTGCCCCTACCGGTAGGCCCAGATAATTATATGGAAGAGACCCCGTCGTACAATGTAGGATTGCTGCCATACTAGTGATTTCGACATTTGACACCCCTACCCCAAACAATCGACTTTTATTGAAGTTGATTTTTAGACCATAAGATAGATGGAAGCACCTTAATAGTCTTGTGAGATTATTAAAGTTTGACACAGACCACTCACCAACAAATAGTACGTCATCCGCGTAGAGTAAATGTGAGATTGTCCGGCCGTTGTTTGGCGTTTTTATCCGGTTGAAAAATCCTTGCGAATTGGCACTAACCGAAGCCACATGTAGAGCTTCCATGGCAAGGATGAATAATAGTGGAGACAACGGATCACCTTGACGGACCCCCCTTTGAACGTTGAATTCCGAGGTAGGCGATCCATTAACTAGGATGGAGGTTCTAGTTGACGACAAAATACCCATGACCCATTTTCTCCAAAGTGCGGGGAAGCCCATTTGCGAGAGAACGGAATCGAGGAAGCTCCAACTTGAAGAATCAAAAGCTTTTTCAAAATCGACTTTGAACAGAAGCATCTTCTTTTTGTGGTTCTTCCCCCAAGACACTAATTCGTTTATCATAAGCGGCCCTTCCAAGATACTCCTCCCTTCGATGTATGCCGTCTGTGTGTCGCTTACCAGGTCTCCAATAACCTTTTTGAGTCTATTGGCTAATATTTTGGATATCACCTTTGAAATGTAGCCAATTAGACTAATAGGGCGGAAATCCTTGACATGTTGAGGGTTTTCGGTCTTAGGCACGAGAGTGATAAAGCTAGAGTTACAGCCACGATTTAATTGCCCGTTCACATAGAAGTAATCAAGAAGGACAGTGAAATCGGTCTCGAGCAAATCCCAAAAATGTTTGATGAAGCCGAAGGTGAACCTATCAGGACCCGGTGCCTTATCCCCACAGCAATTCCAGACGACCTCTTTAATTTCCTCTTTAGAAAACCGTTTAACCAACATCGAAGCTTGTACCGAAGATAGTACTTTGAAGACATTGTTTATAAATTTTGGACGATTATAATCTTCTTCCGTGAAGAGGTTTCGAAAGTATTCTTTAATTTCACCCTTAAGTTCATCCGGTTGCGAAATCCAAACATTGTTGAAAATGAGCCCGTTGATCCTATTGTGCTTCTGATGGCCTTTAACAATTCCATGAAAGAAAGAAGAGTTTTCATCGCCGTCAATGATCCATTTCACTTTTGCCCTTTGTTTCATATCCTCCGGATAGACTTCTTCAATTTCGCCAATATGTTTGACCCAGAGGTCCCTGTTATGAACTTCCTTGTCCGTTAGGGGGCAAGACTCAGCTTTCAAGTCTAACATCTCCACCTTTTTTGAGAGGTCAGATAATGACTCACGGTTCTTATTTTTTATACCTGTACTCCACGGTTTGATTGCCAGTTTAATTGCCTTTAATCTTGCGGCTATGAGTTTTTCGGGTGGACCGAACGGAGCGATACCGACGTAAGAATCTCTCACAATGTTTACGAGACCCTCCTCCTTCAACCACGAGTTAAAAAATCGAAAGGGGGGGCACCGAATTTCACATCGGAACATATTAGAAGCAAAGGCCGATGATCAGAAGGATACCTGGGGAGTCCCGTAAGATTAGCCGAAGGCCACCTGGTTAAGAACGAATGGCAGGCAAGTACTCTATTGTAGGTCCACCCGGAGGATCGAGTCAACCTCTATTCCCTGTTTTCCGACAAACCCGAGAGTGCGGAATCCAAACGGGTAAGTTAAACCAAGTTACGAACACGTACGACACAAGATTCAACGATTAACACTCAATGTATTAATGCTATGAAACTGTTACAATGCAATGTTTACAAGATATCCTTATAAACTCTCAGTGTGTGTGTTTACAGTGTGTTCGCTCCGAAATCTATTCAGACTTCTCTCACTGTGCTCTTAATGTTTCTGTCTGTTCTGCTGTGTTTATATACTGAAGGACCTCGACGAAATCAAGTTCAACGACGAACTCTAAGTTTGTCGTCCATCATCACGACGAAATCATGTTCTTCACGACCAAATGCTTCTGATTTCGTACCATTTGGTTTTCGGCACATGGGGGCTTCGACGAAATCAGATGTGATTTCGTCACCTGTTAGATTTGGTCATATGTGATTGGGCCTTGGACTTTGCCATATGTTGGCCAAGACACTTGGGCTTGGGCTTGGACATGTTGAGCCAACAACAAACAGACAACTAATAAACATAATCTAAATGCAAACTGCACACACGCAGTTGCATCTACAACGAACTTTACAAAGTAAATCGCATACCGAGTCAAGACAGGAGGTTGTCTTGACTACGGCCTTCACTTGGTACCCAAGTCGAACCGAGCCTAGCCGTATCCACAGAATATGTATCAACACAATCCCTCGGTCATCTCATTTGCACTTAAACACCCACTTAGTGCCTATTTATTGAATGTATATTATTGTAACCAAATTGATCCGGGTAATTAACTCTTTTATAGAGCTATAGAATAATTGACTTTTATATGGGTCATGATATAACAGGATGTTTTTTTGGCTAGGAAGGCTAGGAAGTAATCTTGACCATCAATTGATTTAATCAAGGGCTAAGATTAAATGGGTGAAATTGAAGAAAAAAGGAGGCGCGTGAGTTTGTGTAGGGGCATTCTAGTCAATCCAGGGCAATAGTTTCCCTCTCCTCCAATTCCCTCTATTTTTTAAACGTTAATAACTCTTTCATACGACCTTATTTTTTTATAATACATTTGCTATATTTTCGAAAACCCAATTGCGTAAAACGTAATAGACAAAAAGTGTAAAAAAACGAATTTTTTTTCTAAAACGCAATTGACCAGAAACACAAAAAATGTCTTATTTCTAAAACGCAATAGCTAGAAAACACAAAGAAATATCTTATTTCTAAAACGCAATGGCCTAAAAACACAAAAGAAAGTGTTTTTTTGTCTAAAACGCAATGGACTGAAAACACATGAAAATGTGTTTTACCTAAAACGCAATAGACTAAAAACACTTCAAAATGTGTTTTTCAAAAACGCAATGGACCAAAAAACACATAAAAATGTCTTTTTTTTCTAAAACGCAATAGCCTAAAAACACAAAAGAAAGTGTTCTTTCTAAAATGCAATGGACTGCAAAACACATAAAAATATGTTTTACATAAAACGCAATGGACTAAATACACTTCAAAATGTGTTTTTCAAAAACCCAATAGACCAAAAAACACATAAAAATGTTTTTTTTTTCTAAAATGCAATGGCCTAAAAACACAAAAGAAAGTGTTCTTTCTAAAAACTATGGACTAAAAACACATAAAAATGTGTTTTACCTAAAACGCAATGGAATAAAAACACTTCAAAATGTGTTTTTCTAGAACGCATTGGACCAAAAAACACATAAAAATGTGTTTTCCTAAAACCCAGTAGATAAAAACACAAAAGAAAGTGTTTTTTTTTCTAAAACGCAATGGACTAAAAACACATAAAATGTGTTTTGCCTAAAACGCAATGAACTAAAAACACAATAAAATGTGTTGTTTCTAAAACCCAATGGACTGAAAATACAAAAAAACGGTGTTTTTCATTACTTTGTAAAATGCAATGACTCAATTCAAAAACCAAGAACGTAAAAATGCAATTCAAAACTTTCTTACATATATCGAAGCCGATTTCTTCAGATTTCTTCAACAATTGACAAAATTTGAATGTTAGAAACACTTATCAGCGATCGAATCGAACGAATTGAGTGATTCGCTTCAAAATCACGGGAAAAAATGAGATATGGTATGAAATTAAACTCGATTTCTTCAAAAAAGTTGAAGAACACGTTGATTGGGTGTTTGAATCATTGATTGATGACGAAAACCGCACTATAATGTAGTGATTATTGAGATAGAAAGTGAAGAAAAGGTTGAAGATGGTGGGTTTTGAAGACGGTGGGTTTTGAAAATGGTGGGTTTTGAAGTTACAAAGAGAAGAAGGAAGAAGATTAGATTAAATTGACTAAATTATCATTCCTCTTTATTTTAAATTTTGCAAAATGTCATAATCCTATTGTTTCCTATCATTTTTAGTCAAAATAAACTTTCTATTTGATTCTCTCCCTAGGTTAGAAAAAAGAGATGTAAACTACAGGTATGACTAATTTATCTTTTTTGGTTTGTATAGTTTACTAATTGCCTTTGAAGGATGGATGGGGACATGATATTTTTTATATTAAACAATAGAAAACATCAAAGTGGTACCAATACGGTAAAACGGTACCGAACTCATATATTCCATACGGTATTGGCATCCACTTTTCCTAATATCAGTATCGATAAATGCGGTATCAACACCGGTACGGTACCGGTATGATACCAATCTCATCTCTACCGGTTAGGTTTTACTTTTCAATTTCAAACTTTTTTGAATTTGATATGACTCTTATACTTTTTGCTTTATCTAGAAAGAGTCACCCAAAGTCATTTAACACTAATACTCTTTAATAACTTTTTGATTTTGATATGACTCATATTCTTTTTACTTTACCTAGAAACTAGACGGAGACACCTAATGTCATTTTACACTTGTACTCTTTAATAAAATAAAGAGGTCATCAAGTAACATGTTTGGATCCAAATTTAATCATAGTCATTAATTATAATAAATCAATGGCTCTAATGGAGTTTGTTGGGTTTTCTGAACTCATAAAGGTTTTCGAAATATCTTACTCGATCTAGAGTAGAGTACGAGCGACTCGCCTAGTTTACACCCCTAATTAATCATTTATCTTCTTGTAACTCGACCTCGATATCCCTCGATATCGGGTTCTGCATATCTTGATTATAAATTTTGGACTTGCTACTAAAAAGGTGAAGTTTATGTCGGGGAAGATGCATGGACAAAGAAACAAGATAAACGTCTTAATTGTTGTGTATATAGCTTTTCCCAAAGGTAATGACCAAATTTGATTCTCTCTTACACACTTCATGATGTTATTTTGATGTCTATTAAATCTCATAATACATTAGATTTATGTTACAATTAAATACATATGCCACTACTAGAGTAGCGTCTACATAACCAACGGCGGAGCTTGAAAGAAAAATATGTGGGTGCCAAACTCTCAAAATCCAAATCAATATGGCCGAACTCTTAAAAATCCAATATTTTACACTACAAATTTTTTTCTGGTAAAATCAAAACTACTAGCGAAAAATTAGTGGGTCCGAGGCACCCCGGGCCACCAAGAACCTCCGCCACTGTACATAACTCAAAACACCAGAACAATAATTAACGGTTCAGGTTCAAGATCACACCAGCACCATGCAAAGAAGCTTGATCGGCTTACAGAAGTACACAAACCAAGAGTTGTTCCTTGAGATGAAAATGGCAGAACAGCACTTGTTGCAGGTATCCTGAACTAAAATAAAAAATAGAGTAAAGTATAGTTTCAGTCCCCTGGGTTAACACCCGCTCGCAGGTTCAGTCCCTGGGCTAACGGGGGCGGGTGGCGTATACTGAAGACTTAGCTCTGGATATGAATGCTCTGGAATGCCTAGTTGATCAAAGGGAATAGCTGGGAATGGCAATTCCAAATCCAAGAAACTTTGACTGTTCATTGTCTGCTAAATTACAGAAACGAGTAATCAGAAATAAGATACACTTTATAACAACAAGATATAGCTAAATTAATGAAGATAAGAATAAAGAATTACAATGTATATTAAGATAAGTATAAATTCTAACAATGTATATGGGGACATTCAAGTTGGTATAAGAGTTGTAGGTTGATAGATTTGAATATGGAATTGTACCTTAAGCATGAAATGAGAGGGTTTGGAAGTCAGTTTCAAACTTGAAATGGGATGAGGTGATGGTGTTTTTAATAAAAATGGATCAAAGGACAAAAAAGGTGTGGGGTGGGTGGTTCTAGATGGTTGGATTTTGAATGGAGAATATAATTTTGACCAGTTTTTATAAAAATACATGGTTAAGATATAGTTAGATGCTAGAATGTGTTTATTATTTATAAATTACATTATAAATATAACCTATTACGAACATTTCATAACATGCAAAGCCTTTAAATTATTTTGTTTGTCCTTCAATTTAAAGAACTAGAAATGGGAAATTTACCTTTATGAAGGTAGTATAGCCCACTTGAAGATTAAACCCAAATCATGTCATCAAAGCCTTTGATTGCAAAATGAGTCCCTCGACGAGAAAAAACGATATAGTTGTGCGAAACTAATGATAACCGATTGTCACAATTATCATCACAAGTTGCATAGAACATAACTCTCTTTATGAATTGAGACCTATAAATTTTTAGAGTAACGAAATATGATCATGGACCAGTTGAGTTATAAACATGAATGATAACACTTACATTTTCGTTTACAAAACACAAATGTTGATTAGGTATTGTAACATTTCAAACACATACAGAATTACTTTACATTAGAAAAATTACTTATTAATGGCCATTAATAATCTATGAACAGATGATTAATGTACGGTGTACACATCATGCAACACACATAACATATATACTAATAACATCTGAAACAATCTTTAAGATTAGAATCATAAAATACATATACAAAATTACTTAAAAAGAACACAATACTAATTAAAAACCATTAATAATCTATAAACAAAACTACATTATCAGACATTAGAAGATCAAACGTACATCATACTGATACAACACACATAATTTAAATTACATTATATTTCCTTTAAAAAAATTAAAATCAGACAGTACCATGAATAATATTAAACATTCTTCAAAAAAAATCTAAAATCCCACACATTCAGAATACATCACGCTTAATCTTGTAACATTTATGCGTAAAGATAGTAAAAGAAAAACATTCAAAATTTAGGTACATCATACTATAACATAATCACAAACAGAATCTAACACATTCTTTTTTCAATTTTTTATAACAAATTCATAAAAAAGTAACAGTTATACGTCATATAAAGTACATATCTACAAATATAAAAAAGAGTAAATGCACGGCTTACCCTTCGAATTCCGCTTAAACCGGCAGTAGAAGATGAAATTGTGAGGAGAAATGTAACAATGTAAGCACAAGTAAATGAATAGAGCAAAAAGAGAGTTGAAACCCCTAGAGTTAAAAGAAAACTGAAAAAAAGAGAAGCAGTTAGTTTGGTTTAAAACTTTTTATCCATACACACACATATATATACATGTAAAGTTGTTGAAGATCTAATGAAAATGACAAAGTCGACGATTACGTTGAGTTATGTCTTTCCGACTCAACAGAGTCAACTCATTTTGTCTTACATACTCATAGACTATATGTTATTATTGTTAATATATATTTAAAAACCGTTAGTTAGAAAAAAGAAAGAAATCCTTGTTATATTAAAGAGAAGTTAGATCGGTTTTAAAATGTGTGTTTGAGACGCGTCTAGACGAGAGGCGGTCTCAGGTGAGAGAGAGACTTAGACGGGACATGACTCAAGCGACTTTGTTTCAGGTTTTTTAGTGGGAATATGGAGTATGATAACATAAGAAAAAAAATCAGAAAGAGAAAAATCTGAGCTTACATGCGATGAAAGAACGGGGGTGGAGGAATCGGAGCTTTAGGCGACGAAACAACAAAATCTGAGAAGAAATCGAAGGTTAGGGGCTGATTATAGGGTTGGGATCGGCGGCTGGTTTTTAGGGTGAAATGAAGTTGACGGCTAATTGTTAGGTTATATAGAGAGTGGAGGAACGTTAGGTTAGACAATGATGCATATGAGATACAATGAAATATCAATAAGATATGTGAATTCGATACGAATGAATGAAACGACTGATATTTATATTAAACGACATATAAACTAGCTTATATTTACTTTCTCTTTTTTCTTTGAACGGAAATACTATTTTCAACCCTAAAGTTATAGCTTTTATTAAAATTAACTCATTACATATTAGTGTTTTAGTTGTAATTTTTCTATGTATTAATGTGTTTTATGTATGAAATGTTGCTTAAAAGACATTTGTCTTTTACAAAACTAATGTGTATTGCGTGCGTGATATGTGGGCCTTTACCTCTCGCCTCGACTCCATGAACATTAGCACCTTGGTGCGCCTCATGTTTTTTTTTCTAAGCTAAGGAGAAAACGCCTGAAAGTGTGAAAACGGTGAGAACGGATTCTGGCCTAACACGTGGCTGGGGCACTGAAGGGGTATGGTCCCAGATCTCGCGTCAGCATGACCGCGAATGACCATTACCCGTATCAAAAACCTCCACCAGCAATAAACTCACCTGTGTCCGCGTGGTCACACACGAACACAGCGGTCCAATCTGTCCAGTGATGAGAAGACTTACCTTAAGGTCGGAAACCAATGTTACGCGTTGCGATGCGGCCCCGCACCGCATCCTATGAACATTTTCGTCACGACAAGGGATCTGGACAACAGTAACAGCCACTAAGCGGCGATGCGGCATGACACCGCATCCCGCATAAAATCATGGATGGAACAACCAACGCGGGAACAACATCAATGACCGCAAGCAGCGATGCGGCCCGGCACCGCATCCTGCCTACAAGGCAAGTGGGTCTGACACCACAGTGCAAGTGGCACTGGGAACAGTCGCCTACCGGCCCATGTATAAACAACAGTCTGACACCACAGCAGGACGTGGCATCACCACCGTAATCGACAGGTCTGACACACCTGCAAATAGCTGTGCGATGTCAGGCTAGCTAGTTAACTACCCTCCTTCACTCCTCGGCTATAAATACTCACCCCAAACCAGGTTTGAGGTATCACTTCTCAACTCTCTCAATACTACTACTATCACACTTTGCTTCCCAAGCAAACTACTGATTCTAATGCCGGAGAGTGGTAACAAGGAGCACCCCCCACCCCATCCTCCTTGTTGCGAGTCACGGCTTGTTTCCTTGTGAAGGAAACCCACCACCAGACGATCCAGCCGGCGATCCTTAGAAAGAAGGGATTAACCCTCTTGACGAGACCAGTGAGTTAACCCCACCCGGTTAACCATTGTTTCATCAGGCACTAAATGATTGATATGCAGGGTTGTCATTGTGCACGTTCCCCTCCATATTTCGCATTATAAATCTGTTTCAAATAAAACTCGAAAAATTTCCATTTAGCAATTACCTCCTTTCCAAGCTTTCCAGATCTATGGTGTCCAACGTGGATTCCGTTCAACAAAGGAATATTTGATGATGTTTTCATATTTGTTCCAGCAAATCATGCAACATATACAACGGATATGGCGTTTTGTTCTTTATGCTTGTTTCATCATCTTTTTTTTTCCAAATTAATATTTCACAATGTGTTGTATGTTTCAATGGCATTCTTCATTTATCCAATTTTTTGGCGTTTTCATTGGTTGTTTAACAATTAGTAAGAACTCATAATTGGAGTTTTTGTTATTAATGTTAATTGTCGTTTGGGATCTAATATATGCTTATGGTTTACGATCATTGGCGTTTTACACCCGATTAGTTTTGAATATTATTGAGTAATTTTTGTTAATTATTCATATTGTTAATTATTCATCTGATGGTGTTTTGATTACATTATGGATATCACCGGAAGACTTGCAACAATTCAGCACGAGATAGGTCGTGCAGAAAACGAGAAGCTCCAACAGGAGCAAATGCTCGGTCTGTTCTGGAAGCTTCTGCCTGCTCTCGATTCGGAGGTCGTAGGAAATATGATGCAATTGACTAGGGGCCGCAAAGCGAACCCACTTAAAATCTTTACTAATCTATGATCGGCCATCATATTAGCAAATAAACGTATTCCTAAGCTTAGGTCTCCTTTCTATATGAAAGACGAAGATCTGGCTTTGAAGCCTCCTTGAGTCCGGCTTAGCTTCAGGTACGAGTCAAGAACAGAAGAAGGGGATCACCACAATCAAGAAGCAAGCTAAAAGCTATTGTTTAGATGACTTTATGTTACGAAACAACCCAGAAAAAAAAAGTAATGATTGGAATAGCCCGCCTAGTAGAGGCTTTCTTAGCGAAAAAAGTATATTCATGGATGCATTAGGGGAAAGAGTCATTAATATTGTTTATTCATCATATTTGTTAATTAATCAACTAATGGTGTTTTCATTATGGCGTTTTTATTATGGCGTTTTCAATTATATGTTTATTATGTCTTATTTATTATTCAAGTAATGGTGTTTTCATCGATAATGTTATACGGAGACAATTTCTATTTTAATGGCGTTTTCTAAAATTGTTTCTCAGTGTGTTTTTTCAGACGAAGGTGTTTCCTCAAATGAAAGGTTTTGCCCCAAAACTGGTTTACCATTTATCATTCCTGACATTAGTGAAGAGATAAAGCCCAAAATGGACATGATATTCACAAGCCTCGATGATTGTTATTAAATGTATGTTACGTATACCAAGGCTTGTGGTTTTTCTGTCAGGAAAGGGATTGAAAAGATAAACTCCGAAGGTGAAAGACATATTAAGTATTACATGTGTTTGAGAGATGGGGTATATAAGGACAAGAAGGTTGATACGTTGGACCCCAATCAAAAGTAACAGATTGTGTGATCCAACTTTTCAAAAAGGACTAATTATGGTGCACTGTTATATGTAAATTTTTAGGTTGCATCATGGAAGGTCTATAAGTTTGTTGAGGAGCACAACCATGATCTTGTTGAACGTCCTGATAAGCGTTTTCTTCCAACTAAACCACACCTCACTCAGCTCGAGAAGCATGTTATACACAACATGTTTAAGTTGAATTTGGGTTCGGTTAAGGCGTTTAACGTTATGAAAACTTGTTTTGGCGGTTTTGAAGACGTGGGTGCAAGTAAAGTTGAATTTAAAAACTACAAGAGGCAAACTAACTTGTTTATAGGGGAATACGACGCTGAGATGGTTGTGAGACATTTGGATGAAAAAAAAGCCCCAGCCTAATTTCTTGTACGATTACTTCACAGACGAAGAGAATTGTTTGAAGGGACTTTTTTGGTGTGACGATCAAGCCAAATGTAATTACCACGTGTTTGGTTATGTGATTTTGTTTGAAGCCACGTATCGTTCCAACAAGTAATATTTATAATTCTATTTTTTCTGTTCTTTTGGCGTTTTCACTGTTTACATGCATTGGCGTTTTTCACTGTTTACATGCATCGGCGTTTAGTTATTGTTTCATTTTCTCAATGGTGTTTTCATATGCAGATACTCTATGGTTTTTCTACCGTTCACCGGTGTAAGGTCGTCTTCCTTCAACGAACACACCTCGAACACACGAAACCCGGAGCGATAGACACACACGCAATGTGCGGAAACCACCGCTTGTCTCGTACCGCAACGTAGAGCTCGTACAGATGGTCTAGAAGATGAGAGAACAATGAATACACTGAGTATTCACAATCAACAATCACACACAGTGAAGAACACATAAAGTTAGGGTTTGTTTGCACAAGAAGTTTTCTCCCAAAAAGTCACTGTTTCATTGAATTCTTCCTTCAATGACTGCGTACAATCACTTAGAATATATACACACCTAAATACGGACAGATAAGTCCTTACCAATGAAACCCTAGCCTCTAAATACGGACAATTACAATAAGAACTATAAGTACCGACAAGCTATTCTTCCTAAATACTGACATCTTGTGAACTTATAAGTTCTTACAACCTAAGAACTACAAATTCGGACAAAATACCAAAGAACTACAAGTACTAGCATCTAAAAATCAACAAATTCGGACAATAGATCCTTAACATGTCCGAATTTGTGATCAAAGTTTCCACTAGTTACAAGTTCAGTCCTTGAAGGTTCATTCTTCAGCAACATCCAACATTTATCAAACTTAGGTGCACTTACAGTCTCCCCCTTGATATATGCAGGATCTACACATCTTTAGCAAAACTTCGAGAAGCCTCTTCTCGCATTTATCATACTGGGGTGCATTTACAGTTATGATGTTGATATTGTTTTCTACTACCATTATAAAGTCCAAATTTCTCTTTGGATCAGGATCTAAGAAGTTTGATTGTTGATCATGATTTTGAAAACATTTTTGATCATGTGCCAATAGGAGTAAAGTTAATTGAAATATATGTTGAACATTGGGTTTCACGTACGTTTTTAAACTCCAACCCATCATCTCAATATAGTGTAGTTGGTCCATCTAGATTATTTGTTGTAACTGAATGTAGTGCACTTCTTCCTTATAGTCATGGCATAGAATTAGAAATATACAATCCCGAGGGTGTTAAAGAATCAGAAAGAAGGTGAAGCGGGATTAGAAGGTGATACAGGATCATACGGATTAGGATTAGAAGGTGATCATGGTTTAGAATGATTTGAAGGTGTTAATGAATTAGAAAGGGACGATCCTGACTATATGGTAGTGGAAGACAATCCGGGGATTGATGTTGAAATGGACATGAGCCACTTTATGGCAATAGTGGATCATGATGTAGTATAGGATAACCTACTTGACGAGCATAGTTATAATTAAGACAAGGACTTAAATGTTGACATGGACAACTATGACACTAAAAGTGAGAATGATGATGATGATGTTTCAGTGCTAAAACATGCAGCAAAGGAGAAATAGGAAGCAAAGAAAAAAAATGTTAACCAAAATAACCCATTTTATATTAGGAAACTAATTGAAGATAAGAACCAGATGAATCAGATTGTTAAATGTAGGTCCCTCGGAGGTTGAGGTTTAACCTATTCCTTGTTATGTCTAACACACTAGCGAGTGCGGAATCCAAGCTAGCATGCAAACCGGGATAGAACAAGCACAATGATAAACACAACACACAATATTCAACGATTAACACCACTTGTATTAATACTATGAAAGGTTCGGTTACAAGCACAAGGTTTACAGATGTATTCTATAAACTCTCTAACTTTCGTGTGTGTGTGTTTCTTGACAGAATGCTCTCCCTTTGTCTGAAATGTCTCCCTCTCGAACTGAACACAACACACGGGTATTTATACCCAATACAGCAGGTCTGGTCGAAGGATCAGATAGGATGATCGAAGGATCATCTATCCACCAGAAACAGCTCGAAGGATCAACATGTACCACGAAAGATGTGATCTTTCGTGGTCCATCCATCGAAGGTTATCTTTCGAGCAGGTCATCGAAGGATATGGGCAATCTTTCGGTGGCACATCCTTCGACCCAACATCTTACAAACATAATGTTGACTGTTTGGCCAAGTCAAACCAGGAGGATGGTTGACTTGGTCAAACTTACAAGACTAACAAGACATCGTTTTACATCGTGACCGAATACAGACAAAGTACAGACATAAGTGCACCAACAAACTCCCCCTTGGCTGTAGCTTTGTCTGGCTGTAGCTTTGTCTCGATCTTTGTTCTTGTAAGTTCTCGTGTCTTCAAGTCTTTGACTTCTATTCAAGTCTTCAATGTCGGAGGATCTTCAAAGTCTTCACGTCTTGAAAGCAGAAAGTGTACCAACAAACTCCCCGTTTGATGTAGGAAGTGTGTTGACAAACTCCCCCTTAACATAAGCTCCCCCTTGAGTTATGCTCGTGAAAGTCTTGATCTTTATGAAGTAAGATCCTTGTGGTGTTGATGATGGTCAGCGACAACTCGATCATCTTCATCATTTGAGTGCCTTCACGTCGTGTCTCCATTCCGAAGCTTGTCATCGACCATGTTCTCCTTGCCTTTAGAATCTGCACATGCAAGAAATCTAAACGCGTAATGAGAACAACTGCTTGGAATATTGTAAACATAAACAAACGACACACATGTGACCATTGTTCAATCAAACACCGTCCGACAGTTTGAAAGTTTTAAAAATACTTTATCCATTTCAAATTTTAACTTTCAACACTTTGCAAATTTCGACCGTTTATGAAGATTTAGTCATTTTCAGTTTTCAATCAGGTTTCAGGTAACGAAGACTTGAGCTCCAACATCGTACGATCGAAAATAAAATAGAAATAAAATCTTTTTGGTAGTTTGAATTTTTCAAATGTAAGGACAGAAAGCAGTAAATAAATATATACAAAGATGCGAAAAATGAAAGCATTAAATAAATATTTACAGACATTCTTTTTGCGAGTTTCGAGGGTAAGAGAATCATATCAGTGTACGATCATGCCAAAACGCTCTTGTTGTTCAGTTAATTAAAATTAAAATAAGCATCCTATAACAATTATCGGTATTGTTGTCCACATAAGCTCAACTTATCAGATGTAATCATGGCGAGGGGATACGTTAAGGTATGATTTATACTTACCGACCGGTGTTCATCCACATCACGACACATTCCCGTATCAAGGTATGCACGAGGGTTCATCTTACCGGTGAGTATACCGATTATCATCTGTTTGACCGTATATGATGTGAGATTCTCACTTATTTTGATTTGAAAACAAGTCCTATGTGATATAATCACTTATTGATGAGGAACTTGATTTTCATATGCATGAGGGCACAGGAGCAAGTCCGTGAACAGGTCAGTACTTTCGTACAGCAGAGAGACGAACTTGACTCCCGGAAAGAATTTGTGATATTTTATCACTTATTTTGATTGGACATGTGATTGTTGATCACTTATTGAGGTCGTATGCAGTATGTACACGTATGTATAGTATCATGGAAGATCTAGACTTGCGTCCCCGTTATTTTTCGGTAAAAGATACAACCATGATACCCAGATGATAAGCAGCATAAAGACCGAATATTTCAGAACCTCGGCAATCTCTCAAACGAAATTTCGGTACTAAGACCATATGCCAATGAATGGTTCCCACCTGGTCTTCAGTCGATTTAAGTTTATATCACCCTGCACACTTTAAAATGATTGTGAGCCTACCGATACATCTTATATAGAGCTGCTTATTGTTTTTCATTTAAGATTTAAAGAGGTTTAGACAGACCACTGATGTACTATCATTTTCTCTTTTGCTCGCCAGGAAACTCATTTTTGTTTTTCTATTGTTTTTGTGTTTTAGAAATTTTTCAATGTTTTTGGATTTTCAATTTTTTTGGATTACTCCCCCTAAAATCAATAAACTAAGACAAATTTAAAACACAAAGATATTTACAAAAATGATTTTCCGATGTTGGTTTACTCTTGCTTGACCTTGATGCCGTTTACCAATAATAAAAAGTCAAATCTTGATTTGTCAAATGCTTTGGTAAAAAGGTCGGCACGTTGGTCATCGGTGTGGACGTAAGCAACATCGATTAGCCTTTTCTCAAAGCAATCACGTATGAAATGATATTTAATTTCGATGTGCTTAGTCTTTGAATGCTGCACAGGATTTCTAGTGATCTGTAAGGCAGCAGAATTATCAACGTAAATAGGAGTAGTTAGGAATTCAAAACCGTAGTCGCGCATTTGTTGTTGGATCCATAGGACTTGGGAGCAACAACTTGAGGCAGCAATGTATTCAGCTTCGCATGTTGATGTAGCGACGCACGTCTGCTTCTTGCACTGCCATGTGACTAGGCGATTTCCCAAAAACTGACATCCAGCCGTTGTGGATTTGCCGTCGATTTTGCATCCGCCAAAATCAGAATCACTGAATGCGATCAAGTCAAAGTTATTATCCCTAGGGTACCACAGACCGGTGTCAGGGCAACCCTTCAAATAACGAAAAATCCTTTTTACAGCTGCAAGATGTGAGGCCTTCGGGTTGACTTGATATCTGGCAAGCAGGCACGTTGGGTACATTATATCTGGTCTTGATGCTGTAAGGTACATAAGAGATCCGATCATCGCGCGGTAGTATGAGGGGCTAACAGCTTCACCCTTCAAGTCTGGAGTAATTCCGTGATTTTGCGGCAATGGGGTACCGATGGGCGTTGCATCAGACATCTGGAACCGGCTCAAGATGTCACCAACATATTTAGTCTGATGGATGAATATCCCAGACTCGGTTTGTTGTACTTGTAGGCCCAAAAAGAAAGTCATTTCCCCCATAGCACTCATCTCGAATTTATCCTGCATGATGCGCTCGAAATTCCTACACAAAACATCATTAGTAGAACCAAATATAATATCATCAACGTATACCTGTACCAGTAGAAGATCTCCATCTTGTTCTTTGATGAAAAGAGTACAATCGATAAGACCTCTGCGAAATCCATTCTCCAGCAAATAATTAGATAAGGTTGCATACCAAGCTCGCGGTGCTTGATGAAGACCATAGAGAGCTTTGTTGAGCAACCAAACCCGATCGGGATGGATAGGATCTTCAAAACCTGGAGGCTGTTCGACGTACACCTCTTCTTCCACCACACCATGTAAGAATGCACTTTTCACGTCCATCTGGTATACCTTGAAACCTTTGAATGAGGCATAAGCCAGAAAGATCCGAATTGCTTCTAGACGTGCAACAGGTGCATACACTTCGTTGTAGTCGATCCCTTCTATCTGACGAAAACCTTGAACGACTAGCCTTGCTTTGTTTCGAATAACGACTCCACGGTCATCCTTTTTGCATTTAAACACCCAACGGGTACCAATCTTCTTGTATCCAGCAGGTTTCTCTACGAGTTTCCAGACACCAAGCTTCTGGAATTGTTGCAGTTCTTCTTGCATCGCTTCAACCCATGAATTGTCTTTCAAAGCTTCTTTCCAAGTTCTTGGTTCTTCCTGTGAGACATAACACGCGAAGGACCAATCATTTTGTTGACCAGATTCTCGGATAGTTGCATACAAGCCTGCATTGTTGTTGTTTCGCAACATGTTTCTTGTTTGAACGCCACTTTGTACATTTCCGATGATGTTTTGTTGAGGATGGGTATTATGAATCCTTGTTTCTGGATTATCTTGAACTGGAATATTTGTACCCAGATTGTTGAGATTGAGATCAACAATCAATTCAAGGCCCGGAATTGACGAAGAGGATGATGCAGAAGTTTCAGCTGTTTGAGGGACAACCACTGGAGGAGTACCCTCTGAAGTACCATGTACTGCTGTTGGAGCTTCTTGATCTGCATCTAGAAATTCATCATCCTCTGAAGATTCGTTCAATTCGGAAGCATCATGAAAATCCTCATTGTCGAGAGCATTGTTGTTCACTGAAGATGGTTCTTGATTGACAATAATGGGACGAACCAACGGTGAATCTGTTGCATTGTCGCTCTCGAAAAACATCCTTGCCGCAGCACTTTCTTCAACGGCTTCAACATCGATCGAATTGAAAAAGTCATCGTACTCAAACATCCAAGGCTGACCAGGATTTCTGACTGGTAAAGTGTGCCTTTGTACTCTGACTTCAGACCATTCCTCGACCCTTTTAGTCTCTAGATTCCAGACTCTTAAGTTCGGGGTGGAATACCCAAGAAAGTATCCTTCAATGGCTCTTGCCCCAAACTTTCCATTAGGATCGATTATTATGCACGGAGCTCCAAACGGTTCAAGATATGACAAGTCTGGTTTCCGTTTGTTTATAAGCTCAAAGCAGGTCTTGTTGTGTCTTTTGACTGTAAGGACTCGATTCAACGTATAACATGCAGAGGACACAGCTTCAGTCCAGAATGGAATGGGCAGCTGCGACTCTACCAACATAGTCCTAGCAGTCTCGATCAATGTGCGGTTCTTACGTTCAGCGACGCCATTTTGTTGAGGAGTGTAAGCTGCACTAAATTCGTGAAGAATACCTTTTGAAGTGCAAAACTCCGCCATGGCATGATTTTTGAATTCAGTACCATTGTCGCTGCGTATCCGCCTAACCTTCAACTTATATAGATTCTCAATCTGAATGATCAAGTTTTTGATAATACCGAAGGTTTCGCTCTTGTGTGCCATGAACGCCACCCAAGAAAATCTTGAATAATCATCAGTTATCACGAGGCAATATTGATCATTCCTAATGCTTTTGTGCTTGACAGGACCGAACAAATCCATGTGCAAACGTTCAAGAGGAACGGCCACCGTGTTGACTTTCTTTGTAGGGTGTCGCTTCTTCGTTTGTTTTCCTTTCTGGCATGACACACAGACGTCTTGAAGATGGAAATTTTTAAGAGGAACACCATTCACCAATTCATTTGATACCAAATGATTCATTTTGCGTAAGTGAATGTGACCCATTCGTCTGTGCCAAGAGATTGTGTCTTTTTCTGTGGCTTTGGAAACGAAACAAGTTGCTTGTGCAGACGTTGTGATAGCTTGGCTCATATCAAGGACATACAAATCATTTATCCTTGGAGCCGACAAGAGAATCCATTCTTTTGGAATTTTGAAGCCGGGTTTGAGCACATAACATCCATTTGCATCAAAGTGTACTGAGAAATGCTTGTCACAAATTTGAGAAACACTAAGAAGATTGTGATCAAGTTGTTGTACAAAGTTGATCTTATCAAAGCTAACAACCCCGTTGGAAATCATTCCTTCACCCGTAATATATCCGCCTTTATCTCCAGCAAAAGCAACATAACCTCCTCTAATAGATTTGACGTCGTAGAGAAGCTTCATGTCGCCTGTCATGTGCCTGGATGCCCCACTATCAACAATCCAATGACTACTGATATTTCCTCCTGGAACACCCTGCACATGAACTCACATAATTAGTTGGAGATGGGGACCCAAGCCATTGTGGTCTTGGGTCTTCCATTTTCATCAATAACAATAACCTCTATTCTTTGATGATTTGAAAATTGTGATGGCCCCCCTGATTCTTTAACCGTTTTTGGTTTCCAGGTCTGTTTTGTGATACCAGTGTTATTCTTTAAAATTTTAACTTCATGGTTGTCAGAAGTTTTTGAATTTTCTGGTTTGACAGAAACAGATGGTTTGTTAACCGCATCAGTTTTAATTGCTTTTTCAATTTTCTTCACCTGTTGGCGTTTCTGTTTCTTTTCCCTTTCTTTTACAAGGCGGGGATCTTGTTTTACAGAAACAGATCGCTTTTGGCGAATGTGTTCACGGGGATCATCAACTATGCGTTTTTGTTTATGAAGATACGGGCAATTTCGAACGATATGCCCAATTGTACCACATTCAAAACATGATCTTCGTTCAACAAACCCCGAAGTATCATGTGATCGTCTTGCCGATGATGAACTTTGTGATCCCGAGGTACTAGGTTTTGAACTACTTGGTTCATTCCTTTTCATCACAGTTGCTTTCTTGACAAAATCTAAGTTAGATTGATTTTCAAATGTTGCAATTTTGTCCGTTCCCTTAGATTTCACAAAGTTCACATTCTTCTTCTTCTTCTGATTCGGCTTCTTTTGACCTTGAGTCGGTGCCTTACCTTTGGGTTTGGTATGATTTTGCTGGGTTTGCACTGTTGGTAATTTCTTATTCCCACATTGTTTTCTGACTTCAGCCTTTGGGATAGGAGGACACTGTGTGACTGTAACATGTGGTCCTGTCTTTCCCAAAAACTTACTTGTCGAATTTTCAAAGACTTTACTTATTAAAGATTGATTAACATTCTTAATAGGAAAATCTTTGTCTGAGTAAATTTTATCATCACCAACAAGAGTGTACAGCAAATCCACACTCTCCGACTCTTGTGCAGACACGGACTCGATTGCAACAGTCTTAGCGGGTTTTGCAGGAGGATCACACAGAATATGATTCTCAAGAGGTATGTCCTCTTCGTTTATCAACGCATCAGACTTTGCTGAATCGGCATCATCAGACTCATCATCAGAAGAATCAGCATCCTCAATCACAACTGGAGGATCCTGATTCTGTTCAGCAGTTACAAATGTATCCGCTGACACATCTGAATCTGATGATACTTCCTTCTTGTATCCGAGCCCTGTTGCAAATTCCTCAACGTCCAAAGGAACAGATGGTTCAAAATGAGTTCTATACTCCTCATCAGGCAGTGCATCAAAATTGTTTCTTACGGGTGGTGGACATTTTTTGTACCCTATGCATGTGACATCCCGTTTCTCTTTCTGAACATCAATGATGTGATCCAACACATAGCTAGAACTCAAATAACTGTCTAACTTGAGTCGGATCGCCTCACTTTCTGTTTTAACACAAGCCATTTCCTTTTGCATTACCTCAAGACGAGTTATATAAAGGTTAATGTCAGTTTGTTTTCTGGAAACCATTTTAGTTAGCTCTGTTTTATCTTTCTTTAACGTTTCAATCATTGATTTAAATTCCTTTTCATGGTTTTCATAAAACATGTTGGCTTCAGTGCACTTTGAAAGATCAACGGTCAATTTCTGATTGTGAATGAATGTCACATCATATTTCTCTTGCAAAGCCTCGTGTTTGCTTTGCAATTCACACCACCTTTCATTCATAGAAACATGTTTGTCTTGCAAGTCAAACAAACTAGCTTGTAAAGCATCATGTTTGCCTTGCAACTCAGACATGTTTGCCTCTAAATCAGCACATTTAACACGCAAACTATCACAGTTATCACAGCTAACAGAAGTGGATTCATCGACACATACCTGACTTGATGAACTGTCGACATTCGCCATAAACGCTGAATGGAGAGAAGACAAAGAATAAGCAGCTTGATCCACCAAAATAGATCTTCTTTGAATTCCTGCTGCAGTTTCTTCCAAGAGTTCATCAATATCCGCATCGATTAACGCATTTGATGTCTCATCCACATGATCATCGCCTGAGCTTGAGGATTCTTCATCCGAACTTCTGCTGTAACCAGAAGAGTCTTCATCCTCAGAAGAGTCACCACCATTGGCGGAAGATTCTCCACCACTGGTGTGATTAAGATCCTTGACAATCTCAGCAAAACACGCTGTTCCATCCGGAGCATCATTTCCCAATTGGATTGACCAATCACAGCCTTCATCTACTTGAACCACAAGTGCCTGGTTGGCATTAGATGGTCCTGCTTGACTCTGGTTGTTGACAGGCACCAATGTGCGAACATTGTTCCTGTTTTGGTTCTGCTGGTTGCCTTGATTTCTGAAGGGATTCTGGTTTCCATGCTGAGATGGTCTTGTACATTCCCTTTTAAAATGACCCCGTTCACCACAATTGAAGCACTTAACAGCCTGTTTATCAAACCCATACTTGGTGTCTTTCTTGCTCTCCAAGCTGGTTCTGCCAGTTCTCTCCATGAAATCCTTTGCTCGCCTAACGGCACTGGCAAAGGCCCATTTGATGTCCATCATCTCCATCTCCTCTTTATCAATCTGCTGATAGTCTTCTTGTGTCAGATTAATATTACCAATCTGACCTTCCACTAATCCACAGTATGCGCTTACCACAGTGTTTAGCAGCTCCATGTGTTCCTTTGCTACTTCCACACTGACTTTAGAAAAGCTTGAGGTGTCGAGCCGTACTGTATTTGGCTTTGATTGTTGACCAGCAGATGATGTGCTTCCATAACACGCTTGCTGTTGAGGAGGAAGTGGATTCCCGAACATATCAGTTGTTCTGATTTGCTGTTGCTGTTGTGGTGCTGGTTGAGGAGCTGGATTAAGCGGATTTCAAAACATATCTGTTGTTGGAGGAGGAGTGCCATACAAGCTCGTGCTAGACACAAATGCTGTTTGAATTGGAGCGTGTGAAGAAGGTTTTGTAGAAGTGCTAGAAGTTCCATAATAAATTTCAGGATTTTGTGGCACTGCAACTCTTTTTGCCTTGAGAGTTTCTTCCTGATTCTTGTTTTCCAGGAGTTGAGCAAAATCACTGAAGCTTGTTGTATCCAAAGTTCCATTGTACTTCATGATTTCTAAGAAATTACTCCATTGAGGTGGCAGTGCATCTGCAAACTTCTTCACTATCTCTGCTGAAGTTGTTACAACCCCAGTATTTGCCAATTCAGTCAGCAAATGAGTAAATCGACTTGTCAAATCTCCTAGGGATTCATTCTGCATACAAACAAAACCATCAAACTCTTTCTTCAGCAGATCTTTTCTTAATTGACGTGTTGCTTCATTTCCTATGCCCCTTATCTTCAATGCGTCCCACAACTTCTTCGTTGTCTTGAAACTGACAAATTGATGATAAATGTCTTTGCTTAACGCCTGAGTAAGAATGGCATATGCTTTCTTTTCTAAGTCATAGACCTTCTTCTAATCTTCCGTAAGATCAGCAAACGTAGCAGCAGATGAAGCGGCAACCTCTATCGTTTGATCAAAATCTGTGATGAAGCGCAACCACAGTTCTGTATTTTGACCAAGGACATATGTATGAAATCTGTCAAACCATCCCGGATATTCACTTAAATGCATCAACTTTGGAGGCCTATTCAAACTTCCCGTTTCACTTTCACTTAGTAAAATGCTTTGAACACTTGGAGCTTGATTTGATACGAATGCCCATTGACCGGTAGATGTAGCATTAGCTTGCGAACCCAAATCCGGAGCTGGAGTACCAAAATACATCTCGGCATTTACCGGAACACCCCACATCGAATTCATTTTTGATCAAGAAAAATAATACCACCCGAAGGATCCTGATCGAAAGATGAGAAAAACACAAACTGTTAAACACAAACAGACTAATGATTGAAAGATCAACACCTGTTCGAAGGATCAACAGTGTTCGAAAGATCACTGTTGAGTTTCGAACAATGTTTTCGAAAGATTCTCCAACCGAAGGATCCTTATCCTTCGAAAACGTACTGTAGACCGAAAGATGAACACTGTTGAGTGTCGAACAATGACTTCGAAAGACTCCCCAGTCGAAGGATCCTTGTCTTTCGAAAATGAGCAGTAGACCGAAAGATGTACGTTTCGAAAATAATTCCTTGGTTCGAAGGATGATGATCTATCGAACCTCCACTGATCGAAAGATGGTCTTTCGAAATGATTCCTTGGTTCGAATGATGATTGATCTATCGAACCTCCTCTGATCGAAAGATGGTCTTTCGAGTTCGAAGGATATCTTTCGAACGGTTCTGACACAGTTGACAAAGGATGACAGGTTGGTGAAAAAGGTGATGGGTTGGTAGAAACTTTCTGCGGAAGATATGGTCAGACCATTGTAACACCTCGAAAATTCACGTCCTATAATGTGTTGACACGTGTCATATGCTTGAACGTGAGAAAGTATACTTTAGAGGGACTAAGTTGACGAACATGAAAAGTATGAGAATATACGAGTTCAAAATGTCAACAGTGAATAATTATACTTTATAATAACCCTACATAATGTTCATACCATCAAACGAATAAATCATGGATCATACGAAGCTAAAAGTGAGAGATTACAAACTACAGGGGTTAAATGTGTCAACATGTTTAAGTTATACCTCTGAGTGACCTTTTGACAAACCCGAAGCTTTGTAACGGTTAATTATGCTCACTATAATGCACGATATAAATTTCATAAAGTTTCGTTATCGTATGAGAAAGTTATGATCAAATTCGTGTACAAGGGGGTTAAAGCGTCAAACTGCTAAAGTATGCCGATTCGTATGTTATCGGACCTCCCGGAATATGACCATGAGTCAAACATACCCTATTCATACTTCTCATAGCTTAGATATAGGCTTTGAGGTGTTTGGTGCGCAAGAATAAACTTTTATGTCCTGCAGGGACTAAAAGTGTCAAAAAGCGCACAAGTTTGCGTTTACGCGCATATCTCGCATTCTGTATATCCCCGGACACCCAAAAATTTATGTAAGCACTAAAACATTTTATTTTAGTGTTCGCCATAAGAAAAATCCATTCGTCGCGTCATTTGGTTCGTTTTTCGCGCTTATGCGCATTCCGTCGTAATTAAGCGAACATCGCGACCGTACGGCCAAACGAACCGACATCCGAGATATTTTTGAACATGTTTTAAGTTCCCTATACTTTAACTTCATTTTTGAGCTTTGAAATGGGGTTAACGGGCCTTAAACGCGTCGAAAATGGGCTGATTGCAATGCAGGGACCAAAAGTGCAAATCTGCCAAACTAGGGCCTAGCGGTGCGCTACACTTTTAGCGTAGCGGTGCGCTAGGGGTCTCCTGACCAGATGCAATGTTTCTAACAGCCTGTTTTCAGCTGAATTAACCACAACCACATGTTCTAATTTGTCTTGTCATCAAGATAAGGAGCATATGTAGCCACCATAACCTTCCGACACTTGTACGGATAAGATTCGGGCACGATATTCGATAAACGATCCTAACGGTGGTGCATATCCTATAAATACCCACCATAATCAACTTCAAAAACCCACAAATCTGATCATTGTGCTCTAAGTTGGAACCTTCGTTTCATACCTGAGCTATTTTGATCTAGATTAGCATTCGGGGACCCTTCGTAAGTATTCTTTCGTTCTTTTATTGCTTTACGAGTCCGAAAGTCAAACTTTGTTTGACTTTCTGCATTGACCAGTTTATGGTCGATGCGAAGTTCCTTTGAACTTCATAACGTGAGCGTGATCACGAAGGTTATAGTCCCTAGTGACTATACCTACTGATTACCACGTTATCTAGGCTCAGTGACGAGCCGTAGTTTCGGCCAGAATACGTATTCTTGCGTATTTTGTAACCAAACTACTTATGGGTATCAAAACCGTTTGTTTTGATACCAAACTTGTTTTCTAATTTAGTTAAGCATGTTTCAACATGCTTAGCTCGTCACTTTTAGTTTAGTGCTTATATAGGGTCGTAAAGGTAAGCGATCCAAACAATCGCTTATACTTTCGAACCCGACCCGTTTGGTCGATCATTAGGATCCGACCAAACACATTAAGTGACCTTATGGTCACATCGTTCGAGTAGTTGTATGACAGGTAGTATATATGCCTTAGGTAAATGACCAAAATACCCCTACGGGGCTTAAATTGAGATTAAACTCGTTTTGGGCATAATGGAAGGTATCCTACTGATACCACAACATATTTAAGGCATATTAACTAAGGAAACCTGTAAATGACTCTTATGGATACCCGTTACGCTTATTACGCGTTCGGTTAGGTTTATGTAACAAGTTTACATAAATTAGCCGAAACGGGTCAAACCTTATCGGTTTTATCTCAAAATTCAGAGTGTGTATGAAATACCCATATAACACAAGTCTTCAAACTTGTCGGGTCTAAAACACATTCTATCCCGGTCTTCGCTTAATCATGCGTTTGAACCGTATATTCCCTTAAGACTAACCGGTCTAAGCTTAGGCTAAATTAAAGACCCGTTAGCATCCTAATTGATTATTTATACCATCATTCCAGACTAGAGCATTCCGGTAAATGGTACCTACGCTTACTTAAGTGAATACGGCTGAGTTATTAATTCTTGCTAATTAAGACAGGAGCTAGCTCAGGTAAATACTCTTAACTTATTTTCCCTATACGGGCTTGGGATACGGTACTATAAAAGTACCGCTTGGTCGGGTGTATGTAGTCATTTAAATCGGATTGTGATTGATGTACTTACATAACCTGTTTAATATGTATTATTTTATTATTATTTGGTGTATGGCCTTGGGGGTTAATGACCATGTCCCGGATATCCTTGGCATCATTCGAAGTAATGGCCACGACTTAAGCACGGGGTGTAGGCATACACCTGGCAGCTGCATTATGTAAAAACTGGTAATCCACTCGAAGGTATCATCCCTGTGGGCATTATACCGGAACTGGTAATCCACTTAGGGGATGATAGCCTGTGGGCATTATACCTGTGGCGTGTCAGTTAATCTAGTCCGGCCCTACAAACCGGCCCTGAATGAACGAAAAATAAGTAAAACTGTATACAAGATTATATACAAATAATTTTCCCAAGTATAAAAGGTTAATTTTGCCTCTGTGCATTTTAATCGAAGTGTCAAAAGGTTTTGTGCCTGGTGCATCTAAATAAATTTTCTTAAACTCTTTTCAAATGAGTCGGTTGAGTGTATTTACCAGTGAAAACTGACGTATTTTCCAAAAAGGTTAAGTGACAGGTACTGAACGAAATTGGCTGGAAGCTCAGGGCGCTAATAAGGAATCTTGCAAGTTCTAGGCGTCTAAAGTCTGTTGAACAAATGATATGTTTAAAGATCCGCCTGTGGATCCTTTACTTTCCGTTGTAATACTGAATATTACTTTATATTCGGAATGTAATAATAAATATCTTTTGCTTCCGCTGTGCATTCATATATATTGTGTTGTTTGACTATCATGTTGCCAACCACGTCACGATACTCCCCCACCGGGCCCACCGGTGACACGTGGAAAGTCGGGGTGTGACAGGTTGGTATCAGAGCCAACACTGAGTGAATTAAACACTAGTCTTTTGTGTTTAATCTCAGTTACACAATTGCACATTCTTGAGTCTAGACAAGAACATAGGAAAAATCCAAATTTGTTTCATTTTACCTTATTTGGTTCCTTTGTTATTTTTCTGATTAGCCCTTGCATGGGCAAGTCAATTACTATAGGAGTCCCGTTTAGGGCAACCATATACTTGTTAAATTTTAAAGGAACGATTATATTTAAAGTATCATTCCTATAGTATAAGATCTACCATTATAATAAAATGGCAAAATTTAAAAAAGGACAAAACCTAGCCATGTGTCACATTAAGACAGGGCCAAGATGGTAGTTCCATAATTAGATTCAGATCCTTGTTAACAGTTCAATCTAGGATTGCTCTGCGTTAATTATTAAAAGAATCTTAAAGGAAAAACCTAGCCTAAATGTCACGGCATACAAGGCTAAGATGGTGGAACCTATTCAAGAGATTCAAATCCTTATTAAACATATGAAAGCATATTAAACATGCTCGACAAAATGTGATATGATAAAATCACATAAGTCATTTTGGGATATACTAAATTTCCTTATTTATATAATCATCCCTTATGGACGAAGTGCCCACGGGCTATAACTAACGTCCTCTGGGACTAAAGACAGAGGTAGCCTACAACTCCCTGTCAAGAAAAGGTAATGAACTTTGATTCAAACCTTGAAGCCTCGATGCTATAAAATCAAGGCCTACAAATTAAACTTGTCTCAGTGACTAGGCCTTTTGTGCTATTATTAACTTATAATTTAGGAGTATAATAAATATCCTGAATAATTATATATTTATCAAATTAACCAATATGTGTATTAAAAACATGGTTAATAAATCGTTCAAAAAGATAAAACTGTTTAAACTTCCGTAAAAACCTTGTCCTTGTTTAATTTTTATGTAGCAATTAAAACTACATGGCTGGGTCGGAGGAAGGGAACAGTCATCCTTTGGATAACCGCGATGATGAAAGGATTAATATAACCAGAGGAGAACTACGTTCAATGATTAATACAGCTGTATCTAAAGCTGTGGAGGAACAGTTCAGGGAGTATAGTGGGACCAATAGTAAAGCCTCATCTGTACCCCACTCTAAGTCTGTCCCTAAGACTCATTCTGAGGCTCATAGCAAGCCACCTCCAAAGAAAGATGAGTTAAAGAAAGATGATGATCGACAATCATCTATTCCACACAGTGTTCCATCCAAGAAGATAGTGTTCGATAAGGAACCGCTTACCAAGTCCTGTACCTATAAATACTTTGTTTCCTGCAAACCCCGGGATTTCACTGGGGAGAAAGGGGCAGTTGATAGTATGACCTGGTTGGATGAAATGGACACAGTTGTCGACATCAGTGGTTGTGCTGAGAGGGATGTGGTGAAGTATGTGTCCCAATCATTCAAGGGAGAGGCACTAGCATGGTGGAAGTCTCTCATTCAAGCTACTGGGAAAATCCCACTCTACGACATGTCGTGGGAACAGTTTGCTGCTCTCATTAGGGAGAATTATTGCCCGCAGCATGAGGTGGAAAGGATTGAATCCGATTTCTTAGCATTGGTGATGAAGGATCTAGATTGTCAAGCTTATCTCACCAGTTTTAATACCCTGTCCAGGCTGGTCCCTTACCTTGTAACACCAGAGCCCAAGCGAATTGCACGCTTCATTGGGGGTTTACCCCCAGAAATCAAAGCCAGTGTTAAGGCTTCAAGACCTACTACATTTAGGTCAGTAGCTGACCTCTCTCTGTCCCTTACTTTAGATGCGGTCAGGCTAAGGTCGCTAAAGAAATCTGAAGAAAGTAAGAAGAAACGTGAGGGTGATAACTCACGAGGATCAGAGAAGAAACACAAGGGAAACACTGACTCTGAGAGGTCTGGGTCTGGAAAGAATGGTCAGCGGACAGAGGAAAAGCCAAGGTGCTCGACTTGCCAAAAATGCCACTTTGGAAAATGCAGAATGGAGTCCAATTCTAAATCAGGACCACCTGCATGTGGGATATGCAAGTCTAGGGAGCACAAGGCTGTTGATTGCGGGAAGATCAAAGATGCTACATGCTACAACTGCAACGAGAAAGGGCACATAAAGACCAACTGCCCTAAGTACGCGAGGAAGCCCGAGTAAGCCAAGAGAACAAACGCACGAGTTATCAGGATGAACGCCCAAGAGATGATGCAGAATAATAATAGTATAATATGTACCTTTCCTTATCAAACAGTTATGCAGAAACTTATTTGAGATTGGCACATATAAATATATTATGAATAATAAAGGTTGAGAACTGTTGTCTCCACCTGATTAAGACTCCGGTCATTTAATGCCCGGTAGAAAGTGACGATGTTACGTCGAAAATGCTCCAACAAATCCTATATTGATATTAATATCTATTAGAAATCACTCTTTTCTAATATCCTTGTAGCAAACTTTTGGTTGCATACTTAAGGACTCAATATAGTGATAAAAATCGATTGGTTGCCTTAAAAATCAAGTCCATATTGTGAGTGATAAGAAGCAATTAATTATCAAAAATCCTTATGAGACAACCCTCGTAATTACAAAAAAAAAAAAAAAAAAATGGTGGAACTGGCCGTCCCCGGAATCGAACCTGGGTCTAGGCCGGCCGCACCCTTTCGCGCGCCTAGCCAACTGAGCTAGGTGCCTAGTTTGTAAAACTTCCATTATTGAATAAATATAAGCACTTGTGCAATAAACTTCCTTATCATTTATCCATGATAATTTATGCTAAGTGTCCTGTTTTTTTTTTAATACAGGCAATAATAAATCTTCATGAACCATAAACTTAGCAAAATTTTTATCATTCACAAGGTATAACTACCAAGGAAACCATAGTAACCGATTCTTATAGATCGGCAAGGAATTCTTCCGAAAATCTAAGAGCACTCTTTCTTTGCATAGAGTACGACAACATATGTTATTTTAATTATTTTCTCATCGTTTTTCTATCGCCTACGAATGCCAAACTATGTTTGATAAAAGTGTCATATGAGGATTGGCGTATCCTAGTGTGTCCCATAGATTATTTCCATGTCTGATCAGCATGGAGGTTTAATACATGGAACCCCTGAGATATCCCAATGGTCATATTGTACTAATGTCGACTAGTAGTATTCAAAGGAGATGTCCAGAATAGAATTATCCAAATAAATATTCCTTGGAAACGGAATATGTGAACTTGTAACATAAATGTGTCGCCCCTTTGACACAAGCAATAATGGACGAACTGGAACTTGAGATATGGAAACTCTCTGTAGTCTCCTCGTACCTTAACTATCTTCTCATAAGGTTTCCCTGTTTACCATAAGGGACAGGTAGAATTAAGATTAGCAACCCGCTGTGGGCTGGAGTATTTCGAAAACTCCATATTGATAATGGAATAACCGAAACCCTGATTAAGTAAATTCTAAGATAAAGATTCATATATCCTAACTCGATATTCTAAGAGTTTGATATGGTTGGGTAAGAAAGACGGTTCATTTTTGCTTAGGCATTGTTTACCACAGCCCTAATTAGACAACGATTAAGAATCGCCATCAACTACCCAGGATCGTCGATTTGTTCGACTAACTGTAAAGATTAGCTATTTTGTAAGACTAATTTTGAGCAATGGTTGGAATAACCATCTCCCCTTAAGATAAGCTTTTCTATAATAGCCGTCATATAAGTATCAAGGCTACCCCTTTGAAGACCTTGTATAAATGGCATGTTAAACGTCTATTGTTAGGACAATAGATTGGTAAGTTCAATTATAGGATCTAAAAGTTGCCTAGGGAACAACAAATAAGATCGTATAAATCCATACTCGGTTGTAAGTTGCCAATATACGGCAGGAAATCGAGAATTTATGAAAATAGAAAACCTCCTAAATTCTTGTTAAGGAATGAGGTTTAACAATAGATGTCACCCTGGTAGGGTGTGCAAATCTGTTGGATTATCGGGCTAGTTAAACTCCGAGTATATAGAAACATTCGAAGGATTCGAATGTATCAAGATTAAATAGCTTACGAGCTAAGACCTAATTAAGGAGCTTTGTGGAACACGCAACGTGACCCACACTAATGATTTAGCGACGTGTCACCAATAAGTGGAAAAGCGCTATCACATAATGATATGCAGGACTATGATAGTAAGAGCAACCTGTTTCGATTAAGGATCGACAGGACTAGAAGCTCCAAAAAGATACATGTACCTATTGTAAAGGTAAAAAGGGATGCCCGTAGAGGTCCCGAATTCTCGTGAGAGGTTGAATCCACGATGGAAGAAAAGTACCCTTACTTATTTCAGTAAATCTCGGGTCGAGATTTATTTTAAGGGGGTGAGGATGTAACACCTCGAAAATTCACGTCCTATAATGTGTTGACATGTGTCATATGCTTGAACGTGAGAAAGTATACTTTAGAGGGACTAAGTTGACGAACATGAAAAGTATGAGAATATACGAGTTCAAAATGTCAACAGTGAATAATTATACTTTATAATAACCCTACATAATGTTCATACCATCAAACGAATAAATCATGGATCATACGAAGCTAAAAGTGAGAGATTACAAACTACAGGGGTTAAATGTGTCAACATGTTTAAGTTATACCTCTGAGTGACCTTTTGACAAACCCGAAGCTTTGTAACGGTTAATTATGCTCACTATAATGCACGATATAAATTTCATAAAGTTTCGTTATCGTATGAGAAAGTTATGATCAAATTCGTGTACAAGGGGGTTAAAGCGTCAAACTGCTAAAGTATGCCGATTCGTATGTTATCGGACCTCCCGGAATATGACCATGAGTCAAACATACCCTATTCATACTTCTCATAGCTTAGATATAGGCTTTGAGGTGTTTGGTGCGCAAGAATAAACTTTTATGTCCTGCAGGGACTAAAAGCGTCAAAAAGCGCACAAGTTTGCGTTTACGCGCATATCTCGCATTCTGTATATCCCCGGACACCCAAAAATTTATGTAAGCACTAAAACATTTTATTTTAGTGTTCGCCATAAGAAAAATCCATTCGTCGCGTCATTTGGTTCGTTTTTCGCGCTTATGCGCATTCCGTCGTAATTAAGCGAACATCGCGACCGTACGGCCAAACGAACCGACATCCGAGATATTTTTGAACATGTTTTAAGTTCCCTATACTTTAACTTCATTTTTGAGCTTTGAAATGGGGTTAACGGGCCTTAAACGCGTCGAAAATGGGCTGATTGCAATGCAGGGACCAAAAGTGCAAATCTGCCAAACTAGGGCCTAGCGGTGCGCTACACTTTTAGCGTAGCGGTGCGCTAGGGGTCTCCTGACCAGTTGCAATGTTTCTAACAGCCTATTTTCAGCTGAATTAACCACAACCACATGTTCTAATTTGTCTTGTCATCAAGATAAGGAGCATATGTAGCCACCATAACCTTCCGACACTTGTACGGATAAGATTCGGGCACGATATTCGATAAACGATCCTAACGGTGGTGCATATCCTATAAATACCCACCATAATCAACTTCAAAAACCCACAAATCTGATCATTGTGCTCTAAGTTGGAACCTTCGTTTCATACCTGAGCTATTTTGATCTAGATTAGCATTCGGGGACCCTTCGTAAGTATTCTTTCGTTCTTTTATTGCTTTACGAGTCCGAAAGTCAAACTTTGTTTGACTTTCTGCATTGACCATTTTATGGTCGATGCGAAGTTCCTTTGAACTTCATAACGTGAGCGTGATCACGAAGGTTATAGTCCCTAGTGACTATACCTACTGATTACCACGTTATCTAGGCTCAGTGACGAGCCGTAGTTTCGGCCAGAATACGTATTCTTGCGTATTTTGTAACCAAACTACTTATGGGTATCAAAACCGTTTGTTTTGATACCAAACTTGTTTTCTAATTTAGTTAAGCATGTTTCAACATGCTTAGCTCGTCACTTTTAGTTTAGTGCTTATATAGGGTCGTAAAGGTAAGCGATCCAAACAATCGCTTATACTTTCGAACCCGACCCGTTTGGTCGATCATTAGGATCCGACCAAACACATTAAGTGACCTTATGGTCACATCGTTCGAGTAGTTGTATGACAGGTAGTATATATGCCTTAGGTAAATGACCAAAATACCCCTACGGGGCTTAAATTGAGATTAAACTCGTTTTGGGCATAATGGAAGGTATCCTACTGATACCACAACATATTTAAGGCATATTAACTAAGGAAACCTGTAAATGACTCTTATGGATACCCGTTACGCTTATTACGCGTTCGGTTAGGTTTATGTAACAAGTTTACATAAATTAGCCGAAACGGGTCAAACCTTATCGGTTTTATCTCAAAATTCAGAGTGTGTATGAAATACCCATATAACACAAGTCTTCAAACTTGTCGGGTCTAAAACACATTCTATCCCGGTCTTCGCTTAATCATGCGTTTGAACCGTATATTCCCTTAAGACTAACCGGTCTAAGCTTAGGCTAAATTAAAGACCCGTTAGCATCCTAATTGATTATTTATACCATCATTCCAGACTAGAGCATTCCGGTAAATGGTACCTACGCTTACTTAAGTGAATACGGCTGAGTTATTAATTCTTGCTAATTAAGACAGGAGCTAGCTCAGGTAAATACTCTTAACTTATTTTCCCTATACGGGCTTGGGATACGGTACTATAAAAGTACCGCTTGGTCGGGTGTATGTAGTCATTTAAATCGGATTGTGATTGATGTACTTACATAACCTGTTTAATATGTATTATTTTATTATTATTTGGTGTATGGCCTTGGGGGTTAATGACCATGTCCCGGATATCCTTGGCATCATTCGAAGTAATGGCCACGACTTAAGCACGGGGTGTAGGCATACACCTGGCAGCTGCATTATGTAAAAACTGGTAATCCACTCGAAGGTATCATCCCTGTGGGCATTATACCGGAACTGGTAATCCACTTAGGGGATGATAGCCTGTGGGCATTATACCTGTGGCGTGTCAGTTAATCTAGTCCGGCCCTACAAACCGGCCCTGAATGAACGAAAAATAAGTAAAACTGTATACAAGATTATATACAAATAATTTTCCCAAGTATAAAAGGTTAATTTTGCCTCTGTGCATTTTAATCGAAGTGTCAAAAGGTTTTGTGCCTGGTGCATCTAAATAAATTTTCTTAAACTCTTTTCAAATGAGTCAGTTGAGTGTATTTACCAGTGAAAACTGACGTATTTTCCAAAAAGGTTAAGTGACAGGTACTGAACGAAATTGGCTGGAAGCTCAGGGCGCTAATAAGGAATCTTGCAAGTTCTAGGCGTCTAAAGTCTGTTGAACAAATGATATGTTTAAAGATCCGCCTGTGGATCCTTTACTTTCCGTTGTAATACTGAATATTACTTTATATTCGGAATGTAATAATAAATATCTTTTGCTTCCGCTGTGCATTCATATATATTGTGTTGTTTGACTATCATGTTGCCAACCACGTCACGATACTCCCCCACCGGGCCCACCGGTGACACGTGGAAAGTCGGGGTGTGACAACCATGCTTTCTGCCAAAACCATGATTTGAAACATAAAATATAATAAACTTATCCAGAAAACCGGTCACCGGAGAAGCCGGAATTTTGGCCGGAAATCACCAAACACCTCAAACACGAGTTTTTAAGTTACCCAACCCGACATGCAATACACCTGGTTAGTATAGAACACGTTTTAACAACTGGAAAGGCGAGAAAAACAGTAAAAACGAGTTAAAAAACAAGTGAGTTTTTGAGCAAAAACACTCCAAAGTCTTGTAAAAACCCGGTTTTTAACAAGGAAAAGAGCCACGACTCTGATACCACTTGTAGGTCCCTCGGAGGTTGAGGTTTAACCTATTCCTTGTTATGTCTAACACACTAGCGAGTGCGGAATCCAAGCTAGCATGCAAACCGGGATAGAACAAGCACAATGATAAACACAACACACAATATTCAACGATTAACACCACTTGTATTAATACTATGAAAGGTTCGGTTACAAGCACAAGGTTTACAGATGTATTCTATAAACTCTCTAACTTTCGTGTGTGTGTGTTTCTTGACAGAATGCTCTCCCTTTGTCTGAAATGTCTCCCTCTCGAACTGAACACAACACACGGGTATTTATACCCAATACAGCAGGTCTGGTCGAAGGATCAGATAGGATGATCGAAGGATCATCTATCGACCAGAAACAGCTCGAAGGATCAACATGTACCACGAAAGATGTGATCTTTCGTGGTCCATCCATCGAAGGTTATCTTTCGAGCAGGTCATCGAAGGATATGGGCAATCTTTCGGTGGCGCATCCTTCGACCCAACATCTTACAAACATAATGTTGACTGTTTGGCCAAGTCAAACCAGGAGGATGGTTGACTTGGTCAAACTTACAAGACTAACAAGACATCGTTTTACATCGTGACCGAATACAGACAAAGTACAGACATAAGTGCACCAACATTAAAGCATATGCACTTAAGTCTAAAAGTGATATTTACAATGGTAGAAATAAACCTTTAAGGTATAGGGTAGTTTGCAAGGGTTCAAATCCACAATTACTAGGTGTTGAAGGTATAGAAGGGCAATCTGCCCAAACCAGTAGGGGGAATTTGAAAAATCAAAACTTTGGAAAAGGATAAAAAAAACCTACTTGCTCATTTGCTATTCAGATCACTAGACAAACAACCCTAGATGCTTGATGTGTCAAAACAATTCAGCTTAGACACAAGTGTCTACAAACTAGAGATGTTGGTCTCTATACCATGGCCAAGGAGATAGAACATATTGTTGAGTAACCCTAAGATACCCTTGCATGCTCTTCAAGATGTAATCCAAAAAAACATCCGGTACAAGTTTCACTAATAAAAAAATTTAGAGCTAAATGTATGGCTTCAATAATAATTAACGGTGACTATAGAGATATTAGTATAGTTTGTTAAGAAGCTTTTGTGAAAAACTGATAAAGATTAATCCAGGTAGCACAATTAAAATAGATGTGGAGCCATGTTTAAACCTAGTAGTGATACTAGGTAATTCAAAAGGATTTACTTCTGTTAGTTATGCTGGCATGAAGTGAGGTTATTAGATTTGTGGGAAAGAACATCTAGGATTGGATGGTTGTTTCATGAATTGTGGGAAAGAACATCTAGGATTGGATGGTTGTTTCATGAAAGGTCCATATCCAGGTCAGAACTTGAGTGTTGTGGGTGTCGATAGTAATAATGGTATATATCCACTTTGTTTTGCCTTGCTGAAAGTGAATTTTATCAGAGTTGGGCATGGTTCTTGAGGAACCTCTAGGATGATCTTGACTTAACTAAAACTGCAGGCCGTGTGATATGGTATTATACAATATAAGTATTATACATCATATGCAACCAACCATTTAAAACATTGTAAATAAAAATCACAAATATAAATTGTTGGTGCACTTGTGTCTGTACTTTGTCTGTATTTAGTCTTGATACAAAACGATGTCTTTGATGTAAGTTTGACCAAGTCAACCATCCTCCGGTTTGACTTGGACAAACAGTTAGACAATGGTTGAAGGATGTTTGGATCGAAGGATGTGTCATCGAAGGATTGTTGAGATCCTTCGATGAGCTCGAAAGATAACCTTCGAAGGATAGACCACGAAGGATATCATCCTTCGTGGTATATGTGATCCTTCGATGGGTTCCTGGTCGACAGATGATCTTTCGATCAGTCTGTCTGATCCTTCGACCAGACGATCTGTGTTGGGTATAAATACCCATGTTGTGTGTTCACTTCAGGAGACGAGAGTTCGAAGGTTAGACATAGAGAGACAGACAAGTTAGACAGAGAGAGAAGTGAGAGCATTCTGTTCAGAATACACACACACACACGAGAGTTAGAGAGAGTTTGCAAAACACATTTGTAAACCTTGTGCTTGTAACCGTCTTTCATAGTATTAATACAAGAGGTGTTAATCGTTGAAGATTGTGTGTTGTGTTTGTGCTTGTTCTTTCTCGGTTTGCATGCTAGCTTGGATTCCGCACTTGCTAGTGTGTTAGACATAACAAGGAATAGGTTAAACCTCAACCTCCGAGGGACCTACAAGTGGTATCAGAGCCGTGGCTCTTTTCCTTGTTAAAAACCGGGTTTTTACAAGACTTTGGAGTGTTTTGGACAAAACTCACTTGGTTTTTGCAGCCGTTTTTACTGTTTTTCTCGCTTATCTTTACGTTAAAACGTGTTGTAAACTTACCGGGTGTGTTAAGGAATGGGTTGGGTAACTTAAAAACTTGTTTTTGAGGTGTTTGGCATTTTCCGGCCAAAATTCCGGCTTCTCCGGTGACCGGCTTTCTGGATAAGTTTATTATATTTTATGTTTCAAATCATGGTTTTGGTAAAAGGTATGGTCTGACTGTCTGAGCATACCTTCTGCCGAAAGATTTACCAACCCATCACCTTTTTCACCAACCTGTCACTCTTTGTCAACTGTGTCAGTTCAGTTTGAAAGATATCCTTCGAAGTCGAAAGATCATCTTTCGATCTGTGGAGGTTCGATAGATCATCATCCTTCGAACCAAGGAATCATATCGAAGCATACATCTTTCGATCTACAGTTCTTTTTCGAAAGACAAGGATCCTTCGATTGGAGAGTCTTTCGAAATCATTGCTCGAAACTCAACAGTGATCTTTCGAACACTGTTGATCCTTCGAACA
Source organism: Helianthus tuberosus (assembly GCA_030545235.1). NCBI lineage: Eukaryota > Viridiplantae > Streptophyta > Magnoliopsida > Asterales > Asteraceae > Helianthus > Helianthus tuberosus. The sequence goes on from JARYGA010015995.1 coordinate 83,529, forward strand.
AGTGTTGATCTTTCGATCCCAGTTTGTTTAAGTTTAACAAGTTTGTGTTTCAGGTCTTTCGATCTCAGATCCTTCGACTGGTGTAACAATTTTTCCTTGATTAAAAATGAATCCAAGATGGAATACTCCGGTAAATACAGACATGTATTTTGGTACTCCGTCTCCCGCACCGGTATCTTCTAATGCAACTTCTACCGGTCAATGGGCTTTCGTATCAAATCAAACTCCAAGTATTCAAAGCATTCTCTTAAGCGAGAGCGAAACCGGAAGTTTGAATCGGCCTCCAAAGTTGATGCACTTATATGAATATCCAGGATGGATTGATAGATTTCATACATACGTTCTTGGTCAAAATACAGAATTGTGGTTGCGATTCATTACAGATTTCGATCAAACAATAGAGGTTGCCGCATCATCTGCTGCTACGTTTGCAGATCTTACAGAAGATCAGAAGAAGGTCTATGATTTGGAAAAGAAGGCATATGCCATTCTTACTCAGGCTTTAAGTAAAGATATTTATCATCAATTTGTCAGTTACAAGACGACAAAGAGCTTGTGGGACGCGTTGAAGACAAGGGGCGTAGGAAATGAAGCGACACGTCAATTGAGAAAAGACCTGCTAAAGAAAGAGTTTGATGGTTTTACTTGTATGGAGAATGAGTCGTTGGGTGATTTGATAAGTCGATTTAATCATTTGCTGACTGAATTAGCAAATTTTGGGGTTGTTACAACTTCTGCAGAGATTGTAAAAAGGTTTGCAGATGCGTTGCCACCTCAATGGAATACTTTCTTGGAAATCATGAAGTACAATGGTACTTTAGCTACAACAAGCTTCAACGACTTTGTTCAAATCCTGGAAAACAAGAATCAGGAAGTAACTCTCAAGGCAAAAAGAGTTCCAGTGACACAAAATCCTGAAATGTATTATGGAACTTCTAGCACTTCTACGAAACCTTCTTCACATGCTCCAATTCAAACAGCGTTTGTGACTAGCACTGACATGTATGGCAATACTATCCAAGTTCCGGTCACTCCAAAAACAGACATGTATGGAAATCCGCTTGAACCAGTTCCTCAACAGCAACAGCAAAGCAAACGACCTCTCAGACCAACTGATATGTTCGGAAATCCATTACCTGTTCGATCTACCGGACCAACTGACATGTATGGGAATCCACTTCCTCCTCAATCAACCGTACCAACAGACATGTATGGGAATCCACTTCCTCCTCAATAGCAAGCGTGTTATGGAAGCACATCATCTGCTGGTCAACAATCAAAGCCAAATACAGTACGGCTCGACACCTCAAGCTTCTCTAAAGTCAGTGTGGAAGTAGCAAAGGAACACATGGAGCTGCTAAACACTTTGGTGAGCGCATACTGTGGATTAGTGGAAGGTCAGATTGGCAACATTAATCTGACACAAGAAGACTATCAGCAGATTGATAAAGAGGAGATGGAGATGATGGACATCAAGTGGGCCTTTGCAAGTGCTGTTAGGCGAGCAAAGGATTTCATGGAAAGAACAGGCAGAACCAGCTTGGAAAGCAAGAAAGACACCAAGTATGGGTTTGATAAGCAGGCGGTTAAGTGTTTCAACTGTGGTGAACGTGGTCATTTCAAACGTGAATGTACGAGGCCATCTCAGCATGGAAACCAGAATCCCTTCAGAAATCAAGGCAACCAGCAGAACCAGAACAGGAACAATGTTCGTACGTTGGTACCTGTCAACAACCAGAGTCAAGCGGGACCATCTAATGCCAACCAGGCACTTGTGGTTCAAGTAGATGAAGGCTGTGATTGGTCAATCCAGTTGGGAAATGATGCTCCAGATGGAACAGCGTGTTTTGCTGAAGTCGTTAAGGATTTAAATCACGCCAGTGGTGGAGAATCTTCCACCAATGGTGATGAATCTTCGGAGGATGAAGACAGTTCTGGTTATAGTGGAAGCTCAGATGAAGAAACCTCCACTTCAGGCAATGATCAGGTGGATGAGACATCAACTGCGTCAGTTAATGCAGATATTGATGAACTATTGGAAGAAGCTACAGAAGGAATTCAAAGAAGATCTATTTTGGTGGATCAAGCTGCCTATTCTTCGTCTTCTCTCCATTAAGCCTTTATGGCTAATGTCAACAGTTCATCAAGTCAGGTATGTGTCGATGAACCCACTGCTGATATCTGTGATAATTGTGATAGATTGCATGTTAAATGTGCTGATTTGGATGCAAACATGTCTGAGTTGCAAGGCAAACATGATGCTTTACAAGCTAGTTTGTTTGACTTGCAAGACAAACATGTTTCTTTGAATGATAAGTGGTGTGAATTGCAAAGCAAACACGAGGCTTTGCAAGAGAAATATGATGTGACATTCATTCACAACCAGAAGTTGACCGTTGATCTTTCCAAGTGCACAGAAGCCAACATGTTTTATGAAAACCATGAAAAGGAATTTAAGTCAATGATTGAAACGTTAAAGAAAGATAAAACAGAGCTGACAAAAATGGTTTCCAGAAAACAAACTGACATTAACCTTTATATAACTCGTCTTGAGGTAATGCAAAAGGAAATGGCCTGTGTTAAAACTGAAAGTGAGGCGATCCGACTCAAGTTAGACAGTTATTTGAGCTCTAGCTATGTGTTGGATCACATCATTGACGTTCAGAAAGAGAAACGGGATGTCACATGCATAGGTTACAAGAAATGTCCACCACCCGTGAGAAACAAGTATGATGCCATGCTGGATGAGGAATATAGAACTCACTTTGAACCATCTGTTCCTCTAGATGTTAATGAATTTGCAGCAGGACTCGGATACCAGAAAGAAGTATCGTCAGATTCAGATGTGTCAGCAGATATATTTGTAACTGCTGAACAGAATCAGGATCCTCCAGTTGTGATTGAGGATGCTGATTCTTCTGATGATGAGTCTGATGATACTGATTCAGCAAAGTCTGATGCGGTGATAAACGAAGAGGACATACCTCTTGAGAATCATATTCTGTGTGATCCTCCTGCAAAACCCGCTAAGACTGTTGCAATCGAGTCCTCGTCTGAAAAAGGGTCGGAGAGTGTGGATTTGCTGTACACTCTTGTTGGTGATGATAAAATTTATTCTGACAAAGATTTTCCTATTAAGAATGTTAATCAATCATTAATCAGTAAAGTTTTTGAGAATTCAACAAGTAAGTTTTTGGGAAAGACAGGATCACGTGTTACAGTAACACAGTGCCCTCCTATCCCAAAGGCTGAAGTTAGAAAACAATTTGGCAATCAGAAATTACCAACAGTGCAAAAACAGCAAAACCATACCAAGCCAAAAGGAAAATTACCGGCTCAAGGTCAAAGGAAGCCGAATCAGAAGAAGAAAAAGAATGTGAACTTTGTGAAATCCAAGGGAACGGACAAAATTGCAACGTTTGAAAACCAATCGAACCTAGATTTTGTCAAGAAAGCAATTGTGATGAAAAGGAATGAACCAAGTAGTTCAAAACCTAGTACCTCGGGATCACAAGGTTCATCATCGGCAAGACGATCACATGATACTTCGGGGTTTGTTGAACGAAGATCATGTTTTGAATGTGGTACAATTGGGCACATTGTCAGAAATTGCCCGTATCTTCATAAATTAAAAGCCAAAGAAGATGATCCCCGTGAACACAATCACCAAAGGCGATCTGTTTCTGTAAAACAAGATCCCCGACTTGTAAAAGAAAGGGAAAAGAAACAAAAACGCCAACAAGTCAAGGTGGTTGAAAAGGCACTTAAAACTGAAGTGGTTCAAAAACAAACGGTTCCAGTTAAACCAGAAAGTTCAAAATTTTCAAAAACTTCAAACAATCACGAAGTTAAATTTTCAAACAATCAAACTGGTAAATTTCAACAGACATGGAAACCTAAAATAACCACAAATTCAGGGGGACCATCACAATTTTGGAATCATCAAAGAATAGAGGTTATTGTTGTTGATGAAAATGGAAGACCCAAGACCACAATGGCTTGGGTCCCCATCTCCAACTAATTATGTGAGTTCATGTGCAGGGTGTTCCAGGAGGAACTATCAGTAGTCATTGGATTGTTGATAGTGGGGCATCCAGGCACATGACAGGCGACATGAAGCTTCTCTACGACGTCAAATCTATTAGAGGAGGTTATGTTGCTTTTGCTGGAGATAAAGGCGGATATATTACTGGTGAAGGAATGATTTCCAACGGGGTTGTTAGCTTTGATAAGATCAACTTCGTACAACAACTTGATCACAATCTTCTTAGTGTTTCTCAAATTTGTGATAAGCAGTTCTCAGTACACTTTGATGCAAATGGATGTTATGTGCTGAAACCCGGCTTCAAAATTCCAAAAGAATGGATTCTCTTGTCAGCTCCAAGGATAAATGATTTGTATGTCCTTGATATGAGCCAAGCTATCACAACGTCTGCACAAGCAACTTGTTTCGTTTCTAAAGCCACAGAAAAAGACACAATCTCTTGGCACAGACGAATGGGTCACATTCACTTACGCAAAATGAATCATTTGGTGTCAAATGAATTGGTGAATGGTGTTCCTCTTAAAAACTTCCATCTTCAAGACGTCTGTGTCTCGTGCCAGAAAGGAAAACAAACGAAGAAGCGACACCCTACAAAGAAAATCAACACGGTGGCTGTTCCTCTTGAACGTTTGCACATGGATTTGTTCGGTCCTGTCAAGCACAAAAGCATTAGGAATGATCAATATTGCCTCGTGATAACTGATGATTATTCAAGATTTTCTTGGGTGGCGTTCATGGCACATAAGAGTGAAACCTTCGGTATTATCAAAAACTTGATCATTCAGATTGAGAATCTTTATAACTTGAAGGTTAGGCGGATACGTAGCGACAATGGTACTGAATTCAAAAATCATGCCATGGCGGAGTTTTGCACTTCAAAAGGTATTCTTCATGAATTTAGTGCAGCTTATACTCCTCAACAGAATGGCGTCACTGAACGTAAGAACCGCACATTGATCGAGACTGCTAGGACTATGTTGGTAGAGTCACAGTTGCCGATTCCCTTCTGGACTGAAGCTGTGTCCTCTGCATGTTACACGTTGAACCGAGTCCTCACAGTCAAACGGCACAACAAGACCTGCTTTGAGCTTATAAACAAACGGAAACCAGATTTGTCATATCTTGAACCGTTTGGAGCTCCGTGCACAATAATCGATCCTAATGGAAAGTTTGGGGCAAGAGCAATTGAAGGATACTTTCTTGGGTATTCCACCCCGAACTTAAGAGTCTGGAATCTAGAGACTAAAAGGGTCGAGGAATGGTCTGAAGTCAGAGTACAAAGGCACACTTTGCCAGTTAGAAATCCTGGTCAGCCTTGGATGTTTGAGTACGATGACTTTTTCAATTCGATCAATGTTGAAGCAGTTGAAGAAAATGCTGCGGCTAGGATGTTTTTCGAGAGTGACAATGCAACAGATTCACCGTTGGTTCGTCCCATTATTGTCAATCAAGAACCATCTTCGGTGAACAATAATGCTCTCGACAATGAGGATTTTCACGATGCTACCGAATTGAACGAATCTTCAGAGGTTGATGAATTTCTAGATGCAGATCAAGAAGCTCCAACAACAGCAGTTCATGGTACTTCAGAGGGTACACCTCCAGTGGATGTCCCTAGAACAGCTGAAGCTACTGCATCATCCTCTTCGTCAATTCCGGGCCTTGAATTGATTGTTGATCTTAATCTCAACAATCTGGGTACAAATATTCCAGTTCAAGATAATCCAGAAACAAGGATTCACAATACCCATCCTCAACAAAACATCATCGGAAATGTACAAAGTGGCGTTCAAACAAGAAACATGTTGCGAAACAATAACAATGCAGGCTTGTATACAACTATTAGAGAATCTGGTCAACAAAATGATTGGTCTTTCGCGTGTTATGTCTCACAGGAAGAGCCAAGAACTTGGAAAGAAGCTTTGAAAGATAACTCATGGGTTGAAGCAATGCAGGAAGAACTGCAACAATTCCAGAAGCTTGGTGTCTGGAAACTCGTAGAGAAACCTGCTGGTTACAAGAAGATTGGTACCCGTTGGGTGTTTAAATGCAAAAAGGATGACCGTGGAGTCGTTATTCGAAACAAAGCAAGGCTAGTCGTTCAAGGTTTTCGTCAGATAGAAGGGATCGACTACAACGAAGTGTATGCACCTGTTGCACGTCTAGAAGCAATTCGGATCTTTCTGGCTTATGCCTCATTCAAAGGTTTCAAGGTATACCAGATGGACGTGAAAAGTGCATTTTTACATGGTGTGGTGGAAGAAGAGGTGTACGTCGAACAGCCTCCAGGTTTTGAAGATCCTATCCATCCCGATCGGGTTTGGTTGCTCAACAAAGCTCTCTATGGTCTACATCAAGCACCGCGAGCTTGGTATGCAACCTTATCTAATTATTTGCTGGAGAATGGATTTCGCAGAGGTCTTATCGATTGTACTCTTTTCATCAAAGAACAAGATGGAGATCTTCTACTGGTACAGGTATACGTTGATGATATTATATTTGGTTCTACTAATGATGTTTTGTGTAGGAATTTCGAGCGCATTATGCAGGATAAATTCGAGATGAGTGCTATGGGGGAAATGACCTTCTTTTTGGGCCTACAAGTACAACAAACTGAGTCTGGGATATTCATCCATCAGACTAAATATGTTGGCGACATCTTGAGCCGGTTCCAGATGTCTGATGCAACGCCCATCGGTACCCCATTGCCGCAAAATCACGGAATTACTCCAGACTTGAAGGGTGAAGCTGTTAGCCCCTCATACTACCGCGCGATGATCGGATCTCTTATGTACCTCACAGCATCAAGACCAGATATAATGTACCCAACGTGCCTGCTTGCCAGATATCAAGTCAACCCGAAGGCCTCACATCTTGCAGCTGTAAAAAGGATTTTTCGTTATTTGAAGGGTTACCCTGACACCGGTCTTTGGTACCCTAGGGATAATAACTTTGACTTGATCGCGTTCAGTGATTCTGATTTTGGCGGATGCAAAATCGACGGCAAATCCACAACGGCTGGATGTCAGTTTTTGGGAAATCGCCTAGTCACATGGCAGTGCAAGAAGCAGACGTGCGTCGCTACATCAACATGCGAAGCTGAATACATTGCTGCCTCAAGTTGTTGCTCCCAAGTCCTATGGATCCAACAACAAATGCGCGACTACGGTTTTGAATTCCTAACTACTCCTATTTACGTTGATAATTCTGCTGCCTTACAGATCACTAGAAATCCTGTGCAGCATTCAAAGACTAAGCACATCGAAATTAAGTATCACTTTATACGTGATTGCTTTGAGAAAAGGCTAATCGATGTTGCTTACGTCCACACCGATGACCAACGTTCCGACCTTTTTACCAAAGCATTTGACAAATCAAGATTTGACTATTTATTATTGGTAAACGGCATTAAGGTCAAGCAAGAGTAATACCAACATCGGAAAATCATTTTTGTAAATATCTTTGTGTTTTAAATTTGTCTTAGTTTATTGATTTTAGGGGGAGTAAATCCAAAAATTTGAAAATCCAAAAACATCGAAAAATTTCAAAAACACAAAAACAATAGAAAAACAAAAATGACTTTCCTGGCGAGCAAAAGAGAAAATGATAGTACATCAGTGGTCTGTCTAAACCTCTTTAAACCTAAAATGAAAAATGATAAGCAGCTCTATATAAGATGTATCGGTAGGCTCACAATCATTTTAAAGTGTGCAGGGTGATATAAACTTAAAATCGACTGAAGACCAGGTGGGAACCATTCATTGGCATATGGTCTTAGTACCGAAATTTCGTTTGAGAGATTGCCGAGGTTCTGAGATATTCGGTCTTTATGCTGCTTATCATCTGGGTATCATGGTTGTATCTTTTACCGAAAAATAACGGGGACGCAAGTCTAGATCTTCCATGATACTATACATACGTGTACATACTGCATACGACCTCAATAAGTGATCAACAATCACATGTCCAAACAAAATAAGTGATAAAATATCACAAATTCTTTCCGGGAGTCAAGTTCGTCTCTCTGCTGTACGAAAGTACTGACCTGTTCACGGACTTGCTCTTGTGCCCTCATGCATCTGAAAATCAAGTTCCTCATCAATAAGTGATTCTATCACATAGGGCTTGTTTTCATTCAAAATAAGTGAGAATCTCACATCCTATACGGTCAAACAGATGATAATCGGTATACTCACCGGTAAGATGAACCCTCGTGCATACCTTGATACGGGAATGTGTCGTGATGTGGATGAACACCGGTCGGTAAGTATAAATCATACCTTAACGTATCCCCTCGCCATGATTACATCTGATAAGTTGAGCTTAAGTGGACAACAATACCGATAATCGTTATAGGATGCTTATCTTAATGTTAACTATTTGAACAACAAGAGCGTTTTGGCATGACCGTACACTGATATGATTCTCTTACCCTCGAAACTTGCAAAAAGAATGTCTGTAATTATTTATTTAATGCTTTCAGTTTCTGCATCTTTGTATATATTTATTTACTGCTTTCTGCCTCTACATTTGAAATATTCAAAATACCAAAAAGATTTTAGGTGTGTTTTAATATAAACTTTCTAAAAGCCAAAAAGATTTTATTTCTGTCTTATTTTCGGTTGTACGATGTTGGATCTCGAGTCTTCGTTACCTGAAACCTGATTGAAAACCGAAACGACTGATTCTTCATAAACGGTCAAAATTTTGCAAGTTTTGAAAGTCAAAAACCTAAAACTGAACAATTTGTTAAACTTTCAAACTGTCGGACGGTATTTGATTGAACAATGGTCACATGTGTGTCGTTTACTTATGATATTCCAAGCAGTTGTTCTCATTACGCGTTTAGATTTCTTGCATGTGCAGATTCTAAAGGCAAGGAGAACATGGTCGATGACAAGCTTTGGAATGAAGACACGACGTGAAGGCACTCAAATGATGAAGATGATCGAGTTGCCGCTGACCATCATCAACACCACAAGGATCTCAAGTTGTAAAGATCAAGACTTTCACGAGCATAACTCAAGGGGGAGCTTATGTTAAGGGGGAGTTTGTCAACACACTTCCTACATGAAACGGGGAGTTTGTTGGTACACTTTCTGCTTTCAACACGTGAAGACTTTAAAGATCCTCCGACATTGAAGAATTAAAAGGAAGTCAAAGACTTGAAACCCGAAGGACCTACAAGAATTAAGATCGAGATCGAGACAAAGCTACAGCCAAGGGGGAGTTTGTTGGTGCACTTGTGTCTGTACTTTGTCTGTATTTAGTCTTGATACAAAACGATGTCTTTGATGTAAGTTTGACCAAGTCAACCATCCTCCGGTTTGACTTGGACAAACAGTTAGACAATGGTTGAAAGATGTTTGGATCGAAGGATGTGTCATCGAAGGATTGTTGAGATCCTTCGATGAGCTCGAAAGATAACCTTCGAAGGATAGACCACGAAGGATATCATCCTTCGTGGTATATGTGATCCTTCGATGGGTTCCTGGTCGACAGATGATCTTTCGATCAGTCTGTCTGATCCTTCGACCAGACGATCTGTGTTGGGTATAAATACCCATGTTGTGTGTTCACTTCAGGAGACGAGAGTTCGAAGGTTAGACATAGAGAGACAGACAAGTTAGACAGAGAGAGAAGTGAGAGCATTCTGTTCAGAATACACACACACACACGAGAGTTAGAGAGAGTTTGCAAAACACATTTGTAAACCTTGTGCTTGTAACCGTCTTTCATAGTATTAATACAAGAGGTGTTAATCGTTGAAGATTGTGTGTTGTGTTTGTGCTTGTTCTTTCTCGGTTTGCATGCTAGCTTGGATTCCGCACTTGCTAGTGCGTTAGACATAACAAGGAATAGGTTAAACCTCAACCTCCGAGGGACCTACATAAATAACTAAAATTGTAAATTTAAATACATAATAAGTATGTACATACACAACAAAATCAAAATATAATTAAATGTAAAATACAAAAAAGAACTATCCTAAACCTGCGCATGACCCCTATAGATCCTAACCCACCACAGGTGGATCATGATCGGCTAGATCATCATCCGGATACTGTCGCGGCGGTGGTATTGGTCGGGGCTCGTGACCTAAATCTCGTGCCTTATCCATATCCCCCTCGATAACCCTGTATCAAAAGTTCCTCAAGGTGGTTGTGGCAACGGTCTATCGTGACTAACACACACTCTATCTAGCGCTCCATCCTATCTAATGTTGCCAAAACAGCTAGAGGCAAATTTGTGTGAGCATATTCGCAGTACTGAAGCACCCCATGTGGTCGTGGCGAGATATCAGTATCAACCGGAGAGTTGGCCTTATCCACCGGCTCTCCCACCTCCTTAAAAAGCAGTACGACCTCCGGTAACGACTCTGGGATAAAAATGTGGTCCACCTTCCAGCGAACTAAATGCCAACCGCATGACAGTCACGTGTATAGTGCACATGCCTAACAACATCTTCCGACATGATCTCATCTCTTGGATCACTCGTGACAGGTGGGATTCATCATCCGGAAAAGACGCCCAAGGAGCGGGCAATGTTGGGATGTATGCCCCTTCGTACAACATCCATCGCTCCTTTCGGAGATGCATGGGCGCGAACCACTCTGCCAAACACCTGGCTAGGGCGCACGAGCGTTTATATGATGAATAATACAAGTAAAACAAGTCGCCCTATTGCACCACCTACAAATTATCTCGTGTGGTGAATAGAGGTACTGAAAAGTCTATGCAAACATTGGTACATGGGTTTGTAATGTCGGTGACCCTCACATTGGTCCTACCAAAGAGTGAGTCAGTGATCACCATCCACAAATTAGCGAGTGTTGATCGGTTGGGAATCCTAATCCTGTCATTGTAAAGTGCCCTAGTTGACTCTAGCACGGTATATAGTTAGAGATCTAAACAAAATTGCGGGGGAACATCTGATATGTCTTGTGAGCCAAACGAAAAATAACCTCAACAAATGGTTGGTCTGGGCATCCATCTCCTCCGGTTGAATAGCTAGGCAATGCATCGACAACCAGCTCGCAAAATGGCGGATGGAATGCCAGATCGAACAACCCATCCCATGGGGTATCATGTATGATAAGATCCCAAATTCTATCAACCTTACTGACCTCCTCTGCCATTGTTAGTGCAATAATGTCTATCGCCTCCGTCAATCCAGTTCGTAGCAAGATTTAGTAGAAATCATAGGTTTATAGTGTAATATTTAGGAAAAAGGGCAAGGTGGCATTATTGTATATAAGGGGAAATCCTTATATCCTTTGCCTATAAATAGGATGAAGGTCAATATTTAGGAAAAAGGGCAAGGTGGCATTATTGTGTCGCCGGTATAAGTCTTGGCCGGTAAAGGATGAAGGTCAATAGCGGCGACAGCTGTCGCCGCTAAAAGTCTATTTTTTTAATACAGCAGCTGTATATACAGCTGCCCAGCCAGTTTTACGGCCGAAAAAACAAAACCTGCCTATTTTCAAACAACGCAAGCATACGCCATGAACATAATCAACATATACTAAACTTAATATAGTTAAAAACTACGTTTAAGTCGTACATTATAATCCTACAACGTTTAATTAAATCATGCATTAAAAACAACAAGTCACTCTTCGCCTTCGCTGGATTCATTATCGAATAAGTCATCAGAATCGTAGTCTTTTGACTTTCCTTTTCCTTTTCCTTGTGAAGCATGATAGTTGTTAAGTTGGTTCAAAAAGGACGGGGTTTGGAACAAGCTGTTAACAAAATCCTACAATAATAGATATCAAAACGTATATTAGCATATATTTAATAAGGAAACATGCGTTCGTTTGTCATTTTATAAATTTCGTAGTTTACCTCGGAAAAGGGTTCTTGCGTCCGAGCTTGCGAAGACGACATGTTAGATGACGACTGCGAGGACGTGTTGGAAGAAGGTTTAAGCCCCATCCCGTGGTACCATCCTCGCCGCTCACCCAACGCTTCCTCATACGGGGCAATTGGCGGACCCTCACCGCTCCATTCACTTGTGGCATGTTGTATGTTCCGCTGTATTTTACGAAGATGATTAAATATATATGTGTGTATATATATATAGTGTGAGGTTCATTGGGGAACACTAAAAAAGTGGGGAACCGGGGAACACTCTTAAAAATTTAACTTAACATGTTAAAAATTATTTTTTTAAACATCTTTTTCGACGCTTCTCCTTATATATATTTGTAGAAGCATTTTTAATAAAAAAAAATAAAAAACTAAAAATATTAAAAAAAACAATTAAAAAAAGGCTAAAAAATGTTTTTTTTAGAAAAATTATTTTTTTACTCGACTAGTTTCTCCTCCTTTTTATAAAGAAAAGCGCTGAAAATTTTTAAAAAATTTTTTTTTTAACATGTTAAGTAAATTCTATAAGATATAACTGTTTTTTAAACATTTTTTTTATATTTTTAGTTTTTGATTTTTTTTATCAAAAATGTTTCTACTTGTATTTATAAGGAAAAGCGCCGAAAAAAAATTAGAAAAATATTTTTTTTAACATGTTAAGTATAATTTTAAAAAGTGTTCCCCCGTTCCCCACTTTTTTATTGTTCCCCAATGAACCCTCCCCTATATATATATATATATATATATATATTTGTTATAGAAAATAAAACTTAAAAGAAATACTTACGTAATTCTGTTCAGCAATCGGATCAACCCAATTCCCTTGATTGTCCGTGTGGGTTTTAGCATATGTAGGTACCCAATCCATATCATGTTTACCATTAAACTTAGATTAGACATTAAATAAACAAAAGCTTACACACACGCACACATACATAAAACATTACATTTTTATAGGCGGTGCTACCGTACGACGATGTCCCCCCACGGTATGGGAATTGTTGTTTCTCGTGTACTAGTGTGTTGGCCTTGCTTCTTTTAATATATTTTGCGTCCCGGAAACCTTCGATGGTTCTCAACCAGTTATGATAGGGCATATCCGCGGGATGATATGCCCTTGCACTCTCAAGATCATTGTAACCTCCCTTGCTCTTAAATAATTTTTTAGCATCATACGTGCGGTCAGAGTACCGCTTCATAAGCACAGCCCTAATGCCATCCATCAAGTTTTTGGCCTCTAAATCACGTTCCACTTCATCAAAATTTAAATTTTCCTACAAATTAAATAAAAAAGTTAAAATATCATATATAAATTAGATTTGCATGTGCTTAAATATTTGATAAAATTTTATGCATATAACTTATTTACCCGTAAGTGGTTCATGAGGGCATCCTTGTAATGTTGTTCAACGTTATCCCATCCAATTTTATCAAACGGGATGGACCGCCACATATACAGGCCGGCCTCCCGTGAAAACAGATCTCTTGTTTTACCAACAGGGGTATACGTGACCTGCCTGTCAAATGTAAGCCATACACCCCCCCCCCCCCCCCGCTTTTACAAGACGCCTTAGTTTCTCATTTTTGGCTTTCCCCCTAACCCTCTTCGGGGGAACCGCTGCAATTAAAACAAAAATAATTAGTAACAACATTTATAATATATAAAATATAAGGACTACAAAATAATTTAGTAAAAGACTTACCGTCTGTCTCGTGTGTGCCACGAAATCCACTAGGAGGAATCGGTGGATCACCAGCGCCGTCACCCCCATGTCCCCAGGGGGCCACATCAACCATCAGATAAGGAAATATCAACAATATCGAAAACATAATCCCTATAAAGTTACAAATGTTACAGCATGTGTCTCTAATAGAAATTAAGCGAAAGTACAAGTAAATGAACCATAATGTCAAAAAACACAGGTGGATAGATCATCTCTAACTTGCATAAGATGGTAACAATTTCATCCTTTGCTTTCTTCATATCATCCACCGATAGTGTTCTAGAGCAAAGTTGCTTAAAGAACATACAAAGGTCTACTATTGGTGTAGATGTATCTTTAGTCAAAAGCCCTCTAACCCCAATTGGTATCAAATGTTGCATGAGGATATGACAGTCATGAGATTTCAACCCGGTAATATTAGCGTTGTTATCTGTCACCCTCTTACTCATATTAGATCCAAACCCATCTGGTAATTTAACATTTTTTTATAAACTGACAAAAAAGTTTTTGATCCTCGGACTGGAATGAGTACTTTGGGTGGGGACTTAAGAACTTGCCACCCGATTGTTTCAGCCATTGTGATGGCCAAATGTTTAGTTTTTCCAAGTCGGACCGCGCATTTGGCGTGTCTTTGCTCTTATCGTTCATTAGAAGAGTACCGAGCAAGCTGTCGCACACATTTTTCTCTATATGCATTACATCTAAGTTATGTTTCAGCTGCAGAGAAGACCAATACTCAAGGTCAAAAAATATGCTTCTTTTGGACCAGTTCAACTCGAAATCTGACCGGGTTATCCTCCCACCTCCAAAATCTAGATGCTTGCCTGGTAGACGATTAATTAAACGACCGAGTTAAGCTTCTATGTCAGCTGGGCTAAACTGTCTCGGAGGGTCTCGTGTCTCGGGTCTCCCGTTAAAGTCGAGACTTGTTCTCTAAGGATTGTTGGCATCTAAGAACCGGCGATGACCAACATAAGCACATTTACCAGTTACACGTATTGAAGGAGTGTCTTGGTTACAAGTTGGGCATGCCATGTAGCCTTGTCCGCTCCAACCTGATAGACTACTACGGGCTGGAAAGTCATTTATGGTCCATAACAACGCCGCCTTCATTGTGAAGTATGTGTTTGTTGCTGCGTCTTTAGTACGTACACCTGTCTGCCACAATTGCTTAAGCTCATCCACTAACGGTCTAAGGAAAACGTCCATGTCTTTCCCCGGTGATTTAGGGCCAGGAATCAACAAGGTCAACATGAATGTGGACTCTCGCATGCATAGCCAGGGAGGCAGATTATATGTGGTGAGTATAACCGGCCACGTGCTATGAGTCGAGGATCCACTACCGTTGTTAAAGGGATTAGAACCGTCAGCTGCAAGGCCTAAGCGAATATTTCGTGGCTCCATCGCGTAGTTTGGGTACTTTTTATCAAAGTCTTGCCATGCAGATCCATCAACTGGATGACGCATAGTCCCATCTTCCAATCGTCCGGTACTATGCCATATCATATCTTTCGCTGTGTGCCTTGAACAATACAAACGTCGTAGTCTAGGCGTCAAAGGAAAGTATCATAACACCTTACGAGCCACCTTCGTGCCTTTTGTGTCTTTATCGACCCATCGACTCTCATTACAAACGGGACAATTTTGCAAGGACTCGTTTTCTTTCCAAAAGAGAGCACAATCATTTGTGCACACATCTATCATCTCATATGCCAAACCAATCTTCTTAAATGTCTTCTTAGCTACAAATACGAAGGGGGAATCTTGTTGCCTTCTGGCATTGACTCTCGCAACAACGAGAGGAGTCGATCTACTGCTTCATTTTGCAAATGGTACGTATCCTTTATATTCAAAAGCTTTGCTAAAAAGTCGATAGAAGAAAACTTGGTACAACCATGATATAATTCTGTTTCAACTTCCTTTACCAGGTCTTCAAAATCATATACAACACCGCTACTATCTCCATTCCAGTTCTCTTGGTTAAGGTATGTATCTTCTTCCATACGCTCCCCCCTAATGTCTTCAATAACGTTTACCATACCGTCTTGTGGCGCAACATCCTTTACTTCTGCAATTGGAGTCGCGTCCCTGTGATAGGTCCACTTCGTGTATTCCTTCCAAAAACTGTTAATACGCAAATGGTATTTCATTTCTGCCATAGTTTTTAAGCCGGAATGTTTACATTGGGTACACGGACATCTAACTTCATCGTGGTTTTTATCACTCTTTCACACATATCGATAAATGACTTGAGTCCTTGCTTGTAGTGAGGTGAATGACGTGGGGAATCAATCCAACTTTTATCGATAGGCATTATGCAACTGAAAGAAAATCTAATTTAGGACTAACAAGACAAGGGTAGGCTGCTAAACCCACTTTTTGAACACTTTATCTCATATGTGAATGTGTATTACATGATTGTTTGTTTAAGAAAAATTCGGCAGCATTTCCTCTTAGCTCCCAAGAATATATGTAATGATATATATACCCGAGGAGAAAAGAGAAAATGATAACCGAATCCTTCTTAAACAAACAATCATGTAATACACATTCACATCCTAAATGAGATAAAGTATTCAAAAAGCAGTCCCAAGATAAATGGGGACAACCCGAAATTAATTTCTAAATCAATTTCGGACGGGTATTTCTAAGCTCGTTATGTTTAAAATGATTAATTCAAACACGGGCACAATTTTTTAAGCTTGTTATGTTCTTAATGATTGTTTTAAATTTTGGGCGGAACGTTATGTTTTAAATCATGATTTCAATTTCGATTGGGTGTTTTCTTAGCTCGTTATGTTTGAAATGATGAATTCAATATCGGGCACAGTTTTTTAAATATGTAATGTTCTTCATTTTGTTAGCTCCTTTTGTTTTAAATGGTGATTTCAATTTTGGCGGGTATTTTCTATGTTCCTTATGTTTTAAATGATAATTTTAATTCAAGGAGGGTATTTCCTAACTAATATATATCTTTCAAAGTTAAATATAAATGTTTTCAAACCTAAACACAAACATACTAATTATCAAACTTAAACTTTTTTTTTCAAACCTACACATAAACATACTACCAAGACACATACATACTTATAAAGACACATTTACATACGTACACATACATACCTACAAACACACATTTTGCCCAAAAACACAAAATTTATACTTACTTACATACACATTTGCATATTTTATACAAACATACATAATAACATACACATTTTCACCAATTACAAACATTTACATGCACAATTGTTCATCATTTATAAACACCTACATACTAACATACATACATTCATAAACTTACATACACACATACATGCTTACATACACCAAAATACACAAATCAATAGATTTTCATTTACAGATTTTTATTAAATACACCTACATTATACATTTGGCATACTAACATACACCTACATACATACATTAATTCATAGACTTACATACACACATACATACATTAATTCATAGACTTACATACACACATACATGCTTACATACACCTAAACCAAAAATTATACAATTTCTAAACTTAAAAAAAAAAAAAAACTAACTGTATTCGAGATGCTTACATACACCTAAACCAAAAATTATACATTTACATACCTAAACCAAAAATTATACAATTTCTAAACTTAAAAAAAAAAAAAAAAAAAAAAAAACTAACCGTATTTTTCAAGTTTCAAGAAGATGAAGACCGAGGAGACGAAGTGGTGCTGGATTCGAGATGGTGGTGACCGGATTCGAGATGGTGGTGATCCGATATTTCTTCCACAAACACAAAAATACACAAAAAAGAGCAAAAATTAAAGCCTATATGTAGGATCGAATACGGACCTAAATGAGTCTATCAGAAGAGCTTTTCTTGATTTGAACGGCGAAAACAGACAAATCAAGTACAATTCAGCGAATATACACTTTAACTTGTCGATATTATTGAAATACAAGACTTTTACAGCAACTCGACACTTCGGCAGCACTTCGTGGCTCACCGGAAGACAACACACACAACTCTCTACTGATTTCGCCCCAAGTGACCTATAT
The DNA here is from genome assembly GCA_030545235.1 of Helianthus tuberosus. Lineage (NCBI taxonomy): Eukaryota > Viridiplantae > Streptophyta > Magnoliopsida > Asterales > Asteraceae > Helianthus > Helianthus tuberosus. Next base: position 101,214 of record JARYGA010015995.1, read on the forward strand.
ATAGGTGCTCTGATTTCGCTCCAAATGACAATGAGTCATTTCGAGCGGAATCAGCATGTTATCTTCGAGCGGAATCAGACACTTACATCAATTCGGGCGGAATCAGAACCTATGGGTTTCGCTCCAAATGACAAGATGTCATTTGGGGCGGAATCACCTTCAAAACCAGTTTCTTGAATTTTGTGCCCTGTTCTAGCCTAACTGATACAAGACTCGAAACAAGACGTAGACGACAGATGGATGCACCAACAAACTCCCCCTCGGATGTTGACGGAGTCTTCAGTGTCGAGTCTTCGCATCTACAATCTTTATCAGTCTTTGGGCTTCTCTTTGTAATGTTTGACGCTGTAAGTATCCTCAATCTCTATCTTCTCTTCTCTTCTCTTTCAATCACCAACATACTCTTTCCTTTAAATATCTTCAGACTCCCCCTTTCGATATGCTGGGATCACAGCCTGGCTTGTTAAAATCACAGATTCATCAAGTATCGGAACCTGACTCTTCCTCAAATCTGTACATTCTCTACCACAAACATAAGTTTTCTAATATTAAACTTTAACACACTCAGACACTACTTGTAAATATCACAAAAATGATCTAACATTTATAATCTCTGATGAACCACTTGAAAGAATATCATTTTCAAAACTTTAGATGACCACTTGTAACAAGACTTAAAATTCTTTCACATACAACACTCCCAAACCAGTTCGTCAAGTTTAGCACTTGGAATTTTGAAAATCAGCTCTTCAACACCAGTTGTCGAAAATCTTTTTGTATTTCAGAAAATTTATGCTAAAACACACTGAAAATCTTTTTGGGATTTTTGAAGTAAAGGAATGAAATGCAATAAAGAAATATTTACAGACAATATTTTTGTGAGTTTATGAAAGAGGATCATATCAGTTTCTGAGACAAATCACCAACACCGTTAAGCTTCATTTCATTTTAAGTTCTAAACAATTCACCTAGATTGTCAGAATACTGATCCACTTAAATTCTCACACAAAGTTCAACTGTTCCGAGATACGATATTAATGTCTTAAGCACTTAAACTTAATTGCGTGTCCCACCTCAGAATATACTCCCGGATCCAGATCCCAATATTCAGTCTTACAGGTGAGTATACAACAGATGATATCTGTAAGGGAATAAATTATAGTACGAAACCGTGAGAGCTCAGGTCAGAACTTCCGTTCAGCAGAGAGATGACGGCTCGACTTTCGGTGCGTCCCCTTTAGAGGATCTTTTGTATTACAACAACAATGACTATCAATTTTATTGTTTCATCAATTTGCTGTGGGCAGCGCTATGTTTCAAGCAAGCGGAAAGTATTCTCCGGGGACTAGGACATTGCTTCCGCAAAATCAGAAGTCCCGGGATAATACCCCAGATATCATTGAGCATAGAGACCTAGTATCTCAGAAAGAGGGACCTTTCAAACAAGATTTCGGGGGTTACCCATATATCCGAGAGATGTTACCCACGATATAAGCAAGTTTGAAATTTAGGTTAATATCTAGTCACAATTTACTAAATGTGCAAAAATCTACTGGCATATCATCAGTGAGATCGTTTATCACTTTTTAAACTTTCCAATTCTTTAGCATGTTGTGATAGTCCACTGATGTACTATCATTTTCTCTTCTTTGACACAAAAACTCATTTTTCATTTTTTACTATTTTTGTCTTTTCGCCAGTAGGTTTTATCATGTTTTTGGCTTTTTCATATTTTCAAATGTTTTTGGATTTTCTAAAATTTACTACTCCCCCTAAAATGCAAACACATTTTAGGAAATTTGAAAAACAAACTGTACAATGAAATGACAACTGATATCAAATCACTTCAATTCGCCATCCTCTTGGCATAAACAATCAGAACTCCCCCTTTCAACAAACTATTTTCTCATTTAGATTTCAAAACACTTAAGTTTGTTTTAATCAAAATGATTTTTCCGGAAAATAAGTTTGTTTTTACCACTTATAGGGGTATGGTTCATCATATTGACTTTCAACCACTTGTATGAAGATTACATCAAGTTCAAATTAATGACCTTGATTAATCACTATGTCAGAACAAACCTTTGTACCACTTGTACAATGAACTTATCAAAGTAAATTTCAAGATAAATGCCGATACCTACTCCACACTTACCAACCTGGAAGTTCCGGCATAGACCATCACCTGTATACATTTAAACATTTTTTTTAAAATTTTTTTCACAAACAACAATTTTTATGAATGATGCCGATTCCTGATCCACGATTACCAACTTGGGATCTCCGGCAAGTCCAGAGACTTACTGTTCATAATATGTACCATCCCAGTCACAAACCAGGGATGGTTCAACTTTATCTTTCTTCGTCTTCTTCTCGTAAAACTCTTTAACCCCTTTGACTTTTCGATCAATCATTTTTCCAAAAATATGTTTTACAGTGGGGTTAAAAGCTTTTTCAACATCAAAAACCTTTTTATCATCATAAAATTGGTTTGATATCTCAACTTTACCAATTTTCTTTTTAAAATTCTTCAGTCCGAAGTGGTGGAAAATTCTCATCATCCAACAATCGGAACTGATTCTTCACTTTTTGAAACAATCTGTGGCTCCTCTGATTTTGTAAAATCAGACTCATCGCCAGAAGATAGCTCCTCTGATTTTGATCTATAAGAATCATCGCTAGAACTACCTCCAGACTTCTTAACCACCCATTTTTGTTTGTCATTTTTAGCTCTTTTCTTGGAAAACTTGTTTGAACATTCACCAATTTCAAATGTAGAATTTTTGAATAACTTTGTTCTGTCAATTGGTGGTTCAAACTCAATCACTTTTTCTTTCTGTTTACGAGAAACTCCCTGTTTTGATGGTATTGCCTTAGAACAATCTCTGGCAATATGTCCAACAGTGTTCCAGTTGAAACAGAAACAGGTTCTCATATCTTTCCTCTGTCCAGCAAACTTCATCTCTTCTTGCTTCTTTGCAAGGAACTCACTGTTTGACTGCCTCCAAAATTCTTTCTTTTCTTCCTCTTCTGAGCTAGTTCCTGAAACAAATGTCATTTTTCCTTTAAAATCACGAACATATTTTTCATTTTTCTGTTTTTCTGTTGGAGTAAAACCAAGACCTTTCTTTTTGAAATTACGGTTAGGGTTTGGTTTCTTGTGAAAACCAGAACCAGAACTGTAACCTTTTTCCTTGTTTAATCTTTGTTGTACTCTTGAGGTGTCTTTTTTAGGTTTATCAGTAAGATTTAAATCATTTATTTCAGAAATGTTAATTTCTGTAAGTTTGAAAACCTTTTTTTATCATCTCAGTTTTTACACCTCTTATTGGAAATTCCTCATCAAAATATAGTTTGTCAGAATCATTCAAAGTATATGCGACTTTAAACGTTTCATCATTCAAATTAGACTTTGATAACAGGAATTCTTTGTTGTAAACCCTTTTAACTGAAGACTTTGGAGTGTTGACTGTCGAACTCGAACATTTAGAACAGACTTTGCCTCTGACTCTGACTTTGACTCCGAGTTTGACTCCATCTTTAACTCCTCAGTTTCATCTTTATCCAACACCTGATCGACCACTTTCTTTATTAACTCGGACTCATGATTAGTGTCAGATGATGTAAACGTCACATCAATATTTTCTGGCAAGTTAACTGAGGACTCCGACTCCCACTGTAAATTTGTTGCTTTTTCTACTCTTTCCTGATTTGGATTTCTGGGCAAATATCCATTTTCTAGCGGGGGTGGACACTTGTTGTAACTGACATCTTGTTTCTTACCAGAATCCTTCTTGTCAGTCTTTTTCTTTGTGTCACTCTTCTTCTTGTTCTTCTTTTCTGGAGTCTTTTCTTCAGCCACTTTTTCATCATCTTTTTCTTTAGTTACTTCATCGTCTTCAAATGCCTTCATGCCTTCAACAGTCGGATAAATCCTGTCAATGACATAAGAAGTACATGAGTAACTTTTCAACAAACGATTAACTCTTTCAGTTTCAATTCTTTGCAGTTCCAGTTTCTGTTCAAGAACATCACACTTCTCGATGTAGTTGTTCACCACTTTCTGCTTGATCATGAATGCACCCTGAAGTGTCTTCATTGCAGTTGCTTGCTCTTCACTTGTATGATTGTATTGATTCATAGCTTTGTTCAGGACATCATAAGATTCCTTCAAATTGTTCAAGTTATAAATCAATGTGCTGTTCTGCTTCTTTATAGATTCACAAGTGTCACACATCACAGGAATCTTTTTAGCATCAACTTCTTCATCAACCTTGAACTTTGGAACTTCAACCTTTACTTTCCTTTTGATCACTGGAACTTCTTCGTCATCACTGCTAACTGGAGTCTTGACCTTTTTCTTTTTGTTTTTAACTTTTTCATCTTCACTGTCACTTTCTGCCATCATTTTCAAATGATCTGCCATTTTCTTTGACCAATACTCACGATCATCATCACTATCCTCTTCAACTCGTGCAACAAAAGCTGTGTGAACTGGAACTTGGTCAGGAATATAATCATCCCAAGTAAAATTTTCCCAGCTAAATCCCTCGGGTAGCTTTTCATCATCTTGATCAATCACACAAGCTTTTCCATCAGCTGATACATATTTATCCAAGTTGAATGCTCTTGAAGACTTCTCATCTTGATTCACCACACACGCTCTCTTTCCAGAATCTTCAATCACATTTCTTCCATGCGCAGTTTGTGCCTGATGTTGTGTTGTTGGGGTGATTGTTGAGCAACTTGATGGTAGATGGCCTTTTGATAGTAATCATTGTTGTTATTGAAAGGATTCTGAGCTCCACTTGCTTCACGATTGGTGCACTCTCTCCTGAAGTGACCTTTTCCCTGCATCGAAAACAAGTGACTTTAGATTTATCAAAACCTAAAGTAGAAATGTTAGCTTCTCGAAGATCATTTCTTCCTGTGATTTGTTTAAATTTCTCAGCTCTCCTTAGAACTCTGGCCAAACACCATTTAATATCCATAAGCTCCATCTCCTCAGGATCGATCTGATCGTAATCCTCTTTAGTAAGTGTAGGATTCCCGATCTTTCCAGCCACAAAACTACTGTAAGATTCTAAAACCATTCCCAACAAGGACATATGATTCTTAGCAACTTCTTCTGAGTAATCTTGATCATTCTCAAGATTTAATACAATGTTGCATTGAAGTTTTCTTCCATTCTTTGTTGCTAAAATGTTCGGATCAAATGATGGAAATGATGAGAAACTTGTATTGCTGCTTGATCCTTTTGATGAACTTCCTGATGAACCTTTAGCATTGTAAGCAGTTTCAACTTTCGGTAGTAAGTTGGTTGTTTTCTCATTCAACCCTGTTTTTTAATACAAGCCCATATCTTGTTCACCATCAAAATCTTTCATTCGAACAATCTTTCGTTGCTCCATCTCTTGAGCTTCCAACTTCTCAATGAATTTACTCAAAGTGAGTGTATTGAATCATTTCTTGTTTCTGAGCATCATCAGATATGTACCCCAAGTCTCGTGTGGCAAAGCATCAGCAAGCTTTTCGATCAACTCTTCATTTTCTTTCTCGATGCTCAATCTCTTCATGTTTGCTAGCAGATTGCAGTATCTTTCAATAATTTGCCTTGTACTTTCATTCTTCAAACCACGAAACAGATCGAACTCTTTTTTCAAAAGCGATTTCTTATTTTTGACCATTTCTTGACTACCATGGAACTTCGATCTTAATGCTTTCCAAATTGAGTAGGATGTTCCATTGTGTTGCAAGAGAACCAAGATATCTTCTTTCACTGCTTGTTGTAGAAGACTTAGCATCATTTTCTCATCTTTGTATTTCTTTCTAGCATCGGCACTTAGATCTTTAATTGGAACAACCTCTTCATCATCATTCGTCGGTCGAATGTATTTCATCTCGACACATTCCCAAGCATCAAGATAGTTTGCTTGCACCCAGTTCTCGAAACGACCTTCCCAACCCTTATATTCTTCGATGTTCATTACTTTGGGCGGTTTTTGCATAGTTCCCGTTACGTTTTCCAACATCGTGTTCTGTGCAATGCTCATCGGGGCAACCGGTGTAGCGAACGCATTATAAAATTCGTCGTCCATTTTTTCAGATTTCAAAAATTATCACAACAGTCCTTTCAAGCGAAATCAACGATTTAAGTGGGATCACTATTTGGAGAGAGATCAACAAGTAACCAGGAGCGGAATCTCAAAGTTATCAGAAGCGGAAACACCAAACAATTTGTTGGAGCGGAATCATAAGATAATGTATCCTGGAGCGAAATTAACTGAACTTTGGAGCGGAATTAGAATTTCAAGCTGTTGGAGCGAAATCAAAACCCAACTTTCAAGCAAAACACTTTGGAGCGGAATTAGATAATATTCTGGAGCGAAATCAACCTTTTGGAGCTGATCAGGAGCGGAATTAGCACAAAATGTAGTTTAGAGCGAAATCAACCGAGAACTTTGGAGCGGAATCAAAGTTTGGAGCGGAATCAAAGTTTGGAGCGGAATCAGGACCAAATTTTCGAGCTGAATCACTGTGACTTCATCATACTCTCGAGTGTTTTTGAGCGAAACCTCAAAAATAACCGGTTATAGTTCGAATTTTAGTCTGAAACTTCTAAGGCTTTGTTAATACATGATTCCGAGCACACTGTGAAAATTTGAGCCAAATTTAACCGTGAAATGATGTTCAATTTGAAAAAGAAAGATGTAGAAACAGAATTCGCAGCTGAATAAGCAAGAGCTCTTCCTCCTGAGCTGAGCTCTGATACCACTTGTAGGATCGAATACGGACCTAAATGAGTCTATCAGAAGAGCTCTTCTTGATTTGAATGGAGAAAACAGACAAATCATGTACAATTCAGCGAATATACACTTTAACTTGTCAATATTATTGAAATACAAGACTTTTACAGCAACTCGACACTTCGGCAGCACTTCGTGGCTCACCGGAAGAAAACACACACAACTCTCTACTGATTTCGCCCCAAGTGACCTATATATAGGTGCTCTGATTTCGCTCCAAATGACAATGAGTCATTTCGAGCGGAATCAGCATGTTATCTTCGAGCGGAGTCAGACAATTACATCACTTCGGGCGGAATCAGAACCTATGGGGTTTCGCTCCAAATGACAAGATGTCATTTGGGGCGGAATCACCTTCAAAACCAGTTTCTTGAATTTCGTGCCCTGTTCTAGCCTAACTGATACAAGACTCGAAACAAGACGTAGACGACAGACGGATGCACCAACACTATAACATGTATATAATAAATGTAGAGAAGAAATGTAACATAAAACAAGTTAAACTAACTGATTGGGCAAAAAAACGAGTGTCTCCGGCGGTGGAAGCAAGAGTTTTGGTGGGAAAAGTGAAGAGGAGAGAGGGAAAGGCGCTGATAAAGCAGATGTTACGTTTACACTTTTACGGGCGACATCCTGTCGTCGCTATTGATTAGTTGTCGCCGCTATTAGGTTAACCAGGATAAGATTTCTGTGGCTGGGATTTAATGTGGGACACACACTTTTAGGGGAGACAGCTGTCGCCGGTAATGAACTATAAAGCGTCGCCGGTATTGCTGTTTAAATCCCCAACCGTTAGATCAGGATTTTGATCAACGGCTGGGGTTTAGTCTCATGGTCTGTCACAATCGTTCGGGAGTCAAAAACCGATCCTACAAGTGGTATCAGAGCAGGAGCTCGATTGCACGGATCAAACACACAAAATCGCACAAGAAGTCATCAGATTCAAAGTCAAAAACCCATCAGATTTGTCAAATCTTTCATTCTACTCATTTTCTTCACATTCTTAACAGAAAAACGCAAAATTAACATGTTTTTTACTGATAAAATTGGCTGATTTTTGGATATTGTGTGCGAAAACAGTTGATTTACAAGCCTACAAATTTTCAGAACTTAATTCCAAACGGTTTGTGAGAAATCAAGATTTTTTTTGGTTCGAATATGTTAAAAAGGTTAGCTGTTGCTGTTCATGATGTTCACCGATCGGATCGGATGGCCATCCTCCGATCCAAAATCTGATTTGTTGCATTACACCAAAGTGATCCGATCGGAAATATTTTTGCTCACATGTTGACTTAACTCATGTGATTGTCAGATTCTTTTATTATTGTCAAACATCAGCGGCCCAATCAGGATTTAGTGTTGACAGATATTCTGGTGGCCCATTTAATTGTGTTGTTTGTCATCTTAATAATAATTACTGAACAAGATATCGGCCCAATTAAATTGAAGCTATAATCAATTCTGTCAGCCATTTATATATGTATATATATATATATATTTTGATGAAAGGCGAAAATTTTCATAAAAGAATGAGCAAGATGCTCAAGAGTACAGAACAGTACAGAAAAGAAAAAGAGAACAATTACAAAAACAAAATGCAAAAGGCAGCAACAAAGACTTGCTAGAGGGGAAAGTCTAAGAACTTGAAACCCCTCCATTTTTCCCAGCTAATATGTGTGTATCCAGCCCTTGCTTTCACCCAAGAGAACGAGTCCACCTTGATGTCGCCAATTATTTTCGTCAACTGAGGAGTTTTGTGTTTGAAAATGACGTCGTTTCGTGTTCGCCATAAGTTCCAGCATGTTGCAGCCAGAACTATTCCAAACACCCTTTTCATTTCCTTGTGAGAACTGTGTGAAGAGATATGTTCAAGCAATTGCACAACACTTAAAACGAACCAGGGCTGGGGTAATTTTAGCCACTGGAAAATAAGAAGCCATACGCGTTGAGCAAAGTCGCAAGTCACAAGGAGGTGATTAGTCGTTTCCAAAGTATCGTGACATAGGACGCAGTCAAAAGAAGGGAGTGATAAACATCTTGTTGCAGTGCTTCTCTGGACGGGATTCGATCTAGTACGACACGCCATAAAAAACAGTTCACTTTTTTTGGAATCTAGTTTGACCAGCTGAGTAACTTTGCTTCAGGTATGACATTTATATGGTCTAGTTCGGCCCTTAAATTGTTGACGGTGAATTCTTCACAAACTGAACCAGAGTTCCATAGCCATAGATCGGTGCCCGGCCAAAGCGCGACAGTATGGAGTAGGCTGGTGCAAGCAGCCCAGTCCGTAAGGTGATCAGATCGACTCAAAGCAATCGAACTGCCCCAAAACCATTCTATTGTACCATGAATTGAACTGTAACGCTGCTGTACTTTACATCTTTTATCTGTCTCTAGCGCGTATAAGCTGGGAAAAATGTCACGTAGAGGTCTATTGCCTATCCAACTATCCAGCCAGAATAAAGTTTTGTCACCCACTCCCACCTTCGGTATCAACCTATCTTTGATGTTTACGACGGGGTTGTGAGTGGCCCTACCGATATTGACAATGGATTTCCATACCCCACCCGTTGAGCTTTTTAAGGGAATATGGGAATGACATCTTGTCCCGCAGTGCAATGCCGTTATTAATTTCGCCCAGAGCGCCGAGTTTTCGTTCTTGTATCTAATACTCCACTTAACCATCAATGCTTTATTTGCAGAGGCGAGACTGCCAATGCCTAACCCCCCCCCCCCCTCCTCCTTGGGAGCAACCACCTTGAACCATGGAACCCAGCTAATTTTGTTTTTTTCCAAGCAACCCACCCTCATAAGAATTTTCGTCGTATACGTTCTAGCTGTTTGATTACTTGTACCGGTGCACTAAAGAGTGTGAAGTAATAGGATGGGAGGTTACCTAGAACCGCTTCGATAAGAGTCGCCCTTCCCCCGAAAGATAGCGTTCGTGCCTTCCATATTGTAAGTTTGCTTTCAAATCTGTCTATAACGGGTTTCCAATTTCTAACCAATTCCATGTTTGCCCCTACCGGTAGGCCCAAATAATTATATGGAAGAGACCCCGTCGTACAATGTAGGATTGCTGCCATACTAGTGATTTCGACATTTGACACCCCTACCCCAAACAATCGACTTTTATTGAAGTTGATTTTTAGACCAGAAGATAGATGGAAGCACCTTATTAGTCTTGTGAGATTATTAAAGTTTGACACAGACCACTCACCAACAAATAGTACGTCATCCGCGTAGAGTAAATGTGAGATTGTCCGGCCGTTGTTTGGCGTTTTTATCCGGTTGAAAAATCCTTCCGAATTGGCACTAACCGAAGCCACATGTAGAGCTTCCATGGCAAGGATGAATAATAGTGGAGACAACGGATCACCTTGACGGACCCCCCTTTGAACGTTGAATTCCGAGGTAGGCGATTCATTAACTAGGATGGAGGTTCTAGTTGACGACAAAATACCCATGACCCATTTTCTCCAAAGTGCGGGGAAGCCCATTTGCGAGAGAACGGAATCAAGGAAGTTCCAACTTGAAGAATCAAAAGCTTTTTCAAAATCGACTTTGAACAGAAGCATCTTCTTTTTGTGGTTCTTCCCCCAAGACACTAATTCGTTTATCATAAGCGGCCCTTCCAAGATACTCCTCCCTTCGATGTATGCCGTCTGTGTGTTGCTTACCAGGTCTCCAATAACCTTTTTGAGTCTATTGGCTAATATTTTCGATATCACCTTTGAAATGTAGCCAATTAGACTAATAGGGCGGAAATCTGTTGATGCATTTTTTAGTGTCTGTAACTAGTCTTGTTTAATGATGTATTTTGAATGGTCTTTTATTAATTATCGAGTCTGTATGTTATGTTGACCAAGTCAGATATCCTCCTATCTACTTGTGTACAACTTATTTGTCTCTTTTGGTATGTAATGTATTATGAACAATGCATGTTGCATTAAAGGGTAGTTTTGTCATAACTATGTTTATATGTTGCTGATTGTTGCTGTCTGATAACAGGAACAAACACAACAGTTGCAGTCCTCGACGAAACAGACTTCTGTTTCGTCGGAACACTTCATGGCGAAACAGGCCATTGTACAAACTTCTGTTTCGTTGAAGGTCATGACGAATCAGACCTTGATTCGTCATATCCTGACGAATCAGACCTTGATTCGTCATGTATTGGGCTGTTCCAGGCCCAATGTCTGGCCCATGTTCAGATTCGTCAAACACCATTGTGTTTCGTCGACATCAGTGGCCAGGGACTATATAAGTAACACTTTGTGTTCATTTGAACAGAGAGATGAGAAATAGACCATAGTAACAAAACTCTGCCAAAATTCCGTCTGAACTGTGTTTGTATCAGTTGTAATCGGTTCTCATCCCGTTAATCAATAGAGTGTGTATCATTGATTAATCCGTTGTTATTATTGCTATATATGTTTGATTTGGCATAGTTACGTGGATTCCGCACACGTAACCGTGTTTACTATAAACAAGAGATTCGGTTCGTAATCGATCCTCAGATTTCGGGACCTACAAAATCCTTGACATGTTGAGGGTTTTCGGTCTTAGGCACGAGAGTGATAAAGCTAGAGTTGCAGCCACGATTTAATTGCCCGTTCACATAGAAGTAATCCAGAAGGACAGTGAAATCGGTCTCGAGCAAATCCCAAAAATGTTTGATGAAGCCGAAGGTGAACCTATCAGGACCCGGTGCCTTATCCCCACAGCAATTCCAGACGACCTCCTTAATTTCCTCTTTAGAAAACCGTTTAACCAACATCGAAGCTTGTACCGAAGATAGTACTTTGAAGCCATTGTTTATAAATTTTGGACGATTATAATCTTCTTCCGTGAAGAGGTTTCGAAAGTATTCTTTAATTTCACCCTTAAGTTCATCCGGTTGCGAAATCCAAACATTGTTGAAAATGAGCCCGTTGATCCTATTGTGCTTCTGATGGCCTTTAACAATTCCATGAAAGAAAGAAGAGTTTTCATCGCCGTCAATGATCCATTTCACTTTTAGCCTTTGTTTCATATCCTCCAGATAGACTTCTTCAATTTCGCCAATATGTTTGACCCAGAGGTCCCTGTTATGAACTTCCTTGTCCGTTAGGGGGCAAGACTCAGCTTTCAAGTCTAACATCTCCACCTTTTTTGAGAGGTCAGATAATGACTCACGGTTCTTTTTTTTTATACCTGTACTCCACGGTTTGATTGCCAGTTTAATTGCCTTTAATCTTGCGGCTATGAGTTTGTCGGGTGGACCGAACGGAGCGATACCGACGTAAGAATCTCTCACAATGTTTACGAGACCCTCCTCCTTCAACCACGAGTTAAAAAATCGAAAGGGGGGGCACCGAATTTCACATCGGAACATATTAGAAGCAAAGGCCGATGATCAGAAGGATACCTGGGGAGTCCCGTAAGATTAGCCGAAGGCCACCTGGTTAAGAACGAATGGCAGACAAGTACTCTATTGATTTTACTGAACCTTTTCCCATCGTCCGATCTATGTGTGTATGAGCAACCCATCATGGCATATTCTGATAGGGCTGTTGTGCGAATAAAATGATTAAAATCTCCAGTCGCTTGGGGGTTGAATTTCGAGTTCATACGTTCTCTGGGTTCCCGTACGCAGTTGAAATCACCCAGAAAAATCCAGTGACCATTCGAGGAATTCATGAAACCCGTGAGAGTCGACCACAGGTTCCTTTTTAGGTTTAAGTCTTGTGGAGCATAAACGTTAACTATATTGATTTCACCTTCACCATTTCTTAATTCACCCAGTGTTGCGAGAAAGAACCTGTTGGAAACTGACGTTTTGCGAACAAAGACACCAGGATCCCAAATGTTTAATAGACCACCCGATGTCCCCCGAAGGCATCGGAAGACTCGGAATCAAAAGGAGTGTTACCCCAAAAAGAACTGACCTGAATGTTCGTTGAGTTAGTGAATTGAGTCTCCTGAATGGCTATGAAGCTGATGTTATTCCTCCTTTTTAACTCCTTGATGTGTTCTACTTTCAAAGAGTCGCCTGCCCCCATTATGTTTGTAGCTAGGTAATTCATTGAGGAACGATTGACTCCTGTTCACCGTGAATTTGTTGTCTCAGTTGATCCTCTCTGCCGGTCATATCGAAACCAAGACATTCTCCAACTTCCTTAGTTAAGTCAGCTTCTTTTTCTGCCCCATTTTTTTCCGTAGTGCCCCTGTAATTTCCGGTTGTGAACTGCTCCCAGTAGAAAGACTTCCACCTACTTTGTCTTTGTTCTTAGAGCAATCACTTGTTCTGGGCATCCAAAGAGCATCTTTCAATTTCATGGAAGGAAAGCGGAGCTTATTTACGATGGTTACCCTTTCGACCAGCTGGTGGCGACGTCTGATTGATGGCAGCTAAAGGTGATAAAGGCGGATTGTTTAGACCAAATGGTTGAGCGGCGTGCTCCTCTTCAATCAGAAGTTCCCTAATATTGAAAGGGTCTGGGGATTCAGGTTCCAGATTTGTATTAAAATTCATATTTTTCTTGGGCCCAGGGGTGAGTGAAGGCGAAGTGGGTTTGGACAATGAGGGTGGAGTCTCCAAGATACAAGCATCTTCATTAAAAAGTTCATGAAGGCCAATGCGGAGTCTTTGGCCCATATGTCATCAGGCCTGATGCGAGGTGGGGGAGGTGGGGTATCATATGGCCCCACTGAGGATCCAACAGAATTGGAGAATTGGTTGTTTTTTTTGGAGGTGCTAGTGTAGGAGAGAGAATCTCCTAGGGATTGTGAGCCTGCAGTTTTTTCCATGTCAGCCATTATTGCTTTTCCCCCATGCTTTTGAATGCACGAGGTGATCTCTTCAACTCCCCTAGACTCCGATTTTGACTGTTCAGCTGCCCCTTCTGTTTTGTTTTCCGATGACAATGCCACCCGTTTGGATATGAAGTCCGGAACGATGTAAGGTATGTCTTCCGACACCTAGATTGAGTGTTGGATTCCATCCCACATGATGTTGAGCTTACTGTTTATCCTTCCGACTGCCTTCATGAGTATGCATAATTGATTGGCCGAGAGATCAAAATCTTCAGGTGACGCCGTTGATGGGGAGACCACTCTCCCAAGCATTTCTCCAATCTGGTTGAAGACATGGGGATCCCAGAGTTGTAGGGGCGCTCCTTTGATGGAGATCCATGTGAAACGTTCGAAGGGCAGATGTTGACCCTCCCATGGGTTTAGAGCAGAGAACCAAATCGACCACAAGCCATCTTTGTTATTACGAAATTCCGTAGCCATGTCTGAGCTAGGGAAAGTGAGTAGCACTCTTAGGCCACCAAGATATTGCAGGGAAAAACCCGTTAGGTCAACTGAATCCAGTAGGTCTCCTAGGTGTTTTAGGTCGTATGGGTTCCTGATGTCTCCGACAAGTGACCTTCCCCTCCAGTTTCTGGAAGCTGCACCTTCTTGCAGGTGTAGTTCAAAAGATTCCACTGGGACAGTAGCAGCTTGTATACTTGTGTCCGTATCACACTTCTTGGTTCCTTTAGGGATAGGATTTTGTTGCTTGACCACTGCATCAGCCAGTGTTTCGGTTCTCTTGCAGTGATTAGATCTGAGATTGTTGTTGTTCAGAGCCTTCCAAGTTTGTGGTGCCTTTCCTTTTGTTGGTACACTTTATGTGGACGCGACTCGACTCGGTTCGATTCGGTTCGGGTCGACTCTGTTAGGTCCGGCTAAAGCCCGTCGTCACGACATTCCTCAGTCGTGCGCCCCAGAGTTCGACACGCGAAGCACGGAGCACCGCGAACGAAGACAAGGTGACACATCACCATGACATCATCTCTGTGATGTCATGATGATGTCATTGTGTTGAAATTACAATTTTAATTGACTGAAACCTTGTCTGGGCCGTAACCTCACATTGGGCCGAAGACTTGAATGGACTTTGACTTCAGTTGGGCTCCTATTCCAATCGACGAAACAAATTAGATTTAATATGTATGTCGATGAAACAAGGTGTGTTTCGTCGACTTTGTTGTTTTGCCGGGTCCTTATTTGTGTTTCGTCATGTCTGTGTCTGTTTTAGTATAAATAGCTCTCATAGTTTCTGTGTGAAACTTGGACGAGACGAGAGCTGTGTGAGACTTTGAGAGAGAGTCTTTAAACATTGTTTGTATATGTTTGTATCGTTCTCATCCCTAATCAATAGATATTGAATCTTTGGTTACGCGTGTGTTTCACACTTTTGTTTGGTTTGCACCGTCACGGGGATTCCGCACCCATTACCGTATTTGTGATAAACAAGGATAGGTTTTCGTTATCGATCCACCGGAAAAACGGGACCTACAAGTGGTATCAGAGCTTTGGCTCTAATCCTTGTTTAAAACCAAACATATTTGGGTTTTTATCAAGTTTGAAACTGATTGTTTATGATTTTCTGAAAAAGTGTTCTTGAAAGTATATATATTTTCTGAAAAAGGTTCGAAAATTAGTGTTTATCTTGTTGTTTTGCTAAAAGTTTGTTCAAAAACCTTGTTTGTTTGAGTGTTTACATATTAGCATTTGGTTTTTGTTGAAAGTTTTAAGCAAAATCGTGTTTCGGAAAATTTTTCGATGACCGGAATCATCATAATTTCACCGGAAAACTCATATATTCATCAGATCTTCAACTTGTTCATCTTGTTCTTGAATATTTGGCCTTGTTAAATTATTATTAAAGTGATTGTGATTATTATATTATTGTGGTTTGAATTTCGTGGACATAAAAATGATGTTGTTTACTTGAAAATTGTGATCAACAGTATTTTGGTTTGAATATTGTGTCAACTTTGTCAGATTGGATAAAGCAACTTTGAAAATATCTCACCACTCAACTCCAGATCTTATCCATCCAATCTGTTTCGTCAATTACAAATTACAAGTTCTGTTTCGTCATTATAAATTGGGCTTAAGATCCACAAAACTGAATTGGGCTTCAAGTTGATTTGGGCTTCAAAACCAACAAGGCTTCAACTTGTTTCGTCGTTTAATTCAAACAAACAAACAATTTTCGTCATATATCACACGTGCTTTTGTTTCGTCGGATATATAACATACATATCAGTCAACGAGTGGTCACCAGTCAAACATTACGGCTCCATTATTTAAATATCTTCTCAGTTTCGTCGAGTATCATTATTATCAAAAAGAGTTTCGTCGTCCAGTCAATCAGTTTCCTCGAGTGTGTTATAAATTTTAAACAGAAGGTTTGCAAAAGTGAGTTAACACTGTGTTTTCAAGTATTTGATCAGTTTTTCACATTCATATATCAATCATGAGTTGTACTAGCCCTTCGGATTGGAGTATGGAACCGAGACCAGGTGAAGATCGGACTTCGGCAGCCGTTTGGGTAAAGAATGTTTTTGGTGAGAAATCTATAAGTGCAACTCAATGGGCTTTGGTGTTGAATCAAAATCAAAGCATTCAGAATCTTTTGCTTAGCGAGAGTGAAACGGGCAGCAACAATCGCCCACCAAAGTTAAATCACATGAACGAATATCCGACATGGAAAGGTCGTTTCCATACGTACGTTCTAGGGCAAAGCACCGAATTATGGACGTTCTTCATTTCGCCGTATAATCAAACTCTTGAAGCAGCAGGATCAAATGCCATGACATTTATGAATATGCAAGAACCCGACCAGAAAGCATATGATCTTGAGAAGAAGGCATTTGCAATTCTCACACAATCACTTCACAAAGACATCTTTAATCAATTCGGCTATTGTACAAGCACAAAAGCGTTATGGGATACCTTGGTAGCAAGAGGTGAAGGAAATGCAGCTACTAGAAAGACATGTCATGATCTGTTGAAGAAGAAATTCGAATCATTTCATTTCTTAGAGAATGAAACCCTAAATGATATAACTACTCGTTATTATCATTTGATGAGTGAAATGTATTATTTTGGTGTTCTTACATCTCAACAGGAAATGGTAGCATGGTTTGCTGATGCTCTACCTCCAAAGTGGAGTCCATTCATTGAGCTTCTTAAGCATACGGGCGTTCTAGATACTGTCAATATCTATGAATTCCTTCAGAAGTTGGAACACAAGGATAAAGAAGAAATCCGAAAAGCCAAACAGATTCCAGTGTCCAATACAAGCTCGTTTCCCTTTCCCCAGTTAGCTCATCCTCCGGTTTTCGATCCACGTGCCTATCTTCCTCCACCGCATGTTATTGCTCAAGCTCACGCCCTTTCAAAACCTCAACTCGATCCGAGTACCTGGCTCCCTAAACCCCAATCTCAACCTCAAGTTTTCACAACACAACCTCAACTCGATCCAAGTGCCTATTTTCCTAAACCTACTGTCGATTGTGGTCCGGCCATACAGTTGGAAAATGGTGATCAAACAAGAACTGCATTTTATGTTGAAATTGTCAAAAATGTCAATGATGGTGAATCTTCGGGAAATGATGACAGTTCAGGATATAGTGGCAGTACTGATAAAGATGGCTCAGGTGTGAGTGATTACAGTTCAGAATCTGACTTGATCAAGAAAGCTGATGCTACATCAGAAGAAATGGAGAAAATTCTCACTGAAGATGGATCTTTCTCTTCTCAGACTGCCTTTATGGCTAATGTTATAGCTTCTACAAGTCAGGTAAAATCTGAAACTCCTAGCATATGTAGTGATTGTGCTGATATGAAACATAAATGTGCTGAATTGAAACGTGAATCTGAAACGGTTCATAGTCACAATCAGAGTTTGGTTATTGAACTGTCAAAGTGCAAAGAGGCAAATATGGCTTTAGTTAGAAACGAAAAGGATTTTAAATCTGTAATTGAAACCTTAAAGAAAAGTGTTTCCGAAGTGGCCAAAACTGTTTATCATAAACAAGTTAGTATTAATGATTATATTAACATTGTTGAGGAAACCAAAAAGGAGCTAGCCATTGCCAAATGCGAGCATGATGCTATCAAGCAAAAATTGGAGAGTTATTCTAACTCCCGATTTGTGCTCGATCACATCATCGACGTTCAACAACTAAAGGGAAACATGAAAGGCGTTGGGTATAAGAAGTGTCCGCCCCCTTTGAGACAAAATTATACTCGAATGCCCGATGAGGAAGAAATGCCGTGTTTTGAGCCAACTGTACCTCTTGATTATGGGGAAGTTACAACTGGCTTAGTGTTCAAAACAGACAATTCATCGGAGGGCTCATCTGATCGGAAAGAAAAGTCATCATGTGCTTCAAATCAAAGTCCTCCCACAGTTGATGTGACAACTCGAAATTTAGAACCTTTCGTTGTATGCTTGAACGATTAGTGACTAACTGATTTGATGAATTAATGAATGATTTATGTGAACTTATATGATCATATGTCATGTTATGTGTTATTCGTGTGTATGCTTATGTGTATGTATGCGATGTATGTATATAGGAACCGAGATAACACGAACCCGACTCGAGACCATGTGGTCTCGAGTGAACTGGTATAACATACGGGCCGGTTGGGCCGCACACACATACACACTTAGCCTAACCGAGAGCCCACTAGGGTATATTGCTTGGAGCGGATATATATACACTTGATAGATGGCCATGTTACCATTTTGAACAACATTCACACTCTCCCCTACACACATACTCTCCACCCTCACACTAAAACCCTAAACCACAACACTACTCTCCTTCATCTCGGATCCAACCAACCGACCACCAAAGGGATTCTCGGACTTGCTTGTTCACACCAAACAAAGCTTCATCTTTCACCACCTCACAACCGGTTAGTGAATCTATGATGTTTGTTGTTGATTAATAAGGGTATGAATGATAGAACTTAACTAGTGTGGTGTATGCTTGATAATGTTTGTGAACCGAATGTGTATTGTGTTTTGAGTCGATAATGATGTATGATAATCGGTTGAGCATGTTTGATAGTACACATTGATGTTAAGCTAGTGTTCAAGAAATCGGTTCATAAATATCCTATGTTATGAGTTTACACTCGGTTGAAAATGATTATATGTTTATGATGTTGATGTTACAAAGGATATAATCTAACTAGTGTAGTGGTATGATTGATGATGTTTTGTGAATCGATTTATGGGTAACATTGATAATCGGAACATGCTTGATTTCGGATATGTGGCATAATGAACTCATAATGTTTTGTGTTTAAATGTAGTCAAAAACACTAGTTGTTGATGTTCATAAAGATCGGATTGTATATTCTTGTGTTAAGAACCGAAAGCTTGCCAACTAGGGTGATTTGTTGATAAGTTGTTCATGATTCTTGTTAGACTTAGGTTCATATGAATGAAGATGAGTTACTTGAATATTTGAATGATGATGAACAGGATGAATGTATGAAGAACAACTTGAATATCATATGAACAGGTTGAATAATTGAATTCTGATTTGTTTGATCCATTTTTAGTAAATTGCTAGACAAGAAACATGTTTAAGGAATTTGGTTGGATAGTACAAACTGCATGAAATCAGAATGTTAGTGGATAGTACACTGTTCCGAATCAGCTCATGTCCACTCGTAACCATCAATTGCGACTCGAAACCAAGCACAACGAGTCGAAATCTCCCGGTTGCGACATCAGTTGCGAGTCGCAAACGCCCGGTTGCGACTCGAAACCACACCGGATCAGCACACCAAACCCTATGACTCGAAACCACCGTTGCGAGTCCGGTTGCGACTCGTAACCAAAACAGCATGGACCGAAACCAGGGTTGCGACTCCGGTTGCGAGTCGCAAACGCCTAGTTGCGACTCGGGATCATATGCGGGTACACACTGTGGACTTGTTAAATTATGGGCTTATTTGATTGGGCCGGACTCTTGGGCCCAATGTACAGACCTGATATATTACTGTTAAATGTGAATGTCGATGAACTGCATGCAACGTGCTAGCATACGTGTAGAATATACGTGCACTACTTGAATACGAACCTGATTGTGTGATACAACTATGATAGGACGTGAGTAGCCTCAACGTAGCCTGTTTGACTTTTCTGTGTTTTCTACCGAGCAAACCAAGGTGAGTTCACACCCTCTACAAAGCATGGGATTCCCAGGGGTCGGGAATTGGGGTTAAGGAACTGGGTTCCTCGTCCTCCTTGGGTAGGACAGTAAAGGTTCAGGAATGTAATTCCTCGTCCTCACGGACAGATAACTCGTACTAGACCAAAACTCTATCACGAAGTCCCTCCTTTTTATATCGACTTAATCGCCGGGCCAATGGCGAGCGGGTCATTAGTTAGATAGCGCTATTTAGGTCTGACAAACCTCACACCGTGCCGCAGAGGACGGGCGTGAACTAATGGATCTGGGGCACGTCAATGATGATAGACATTGACAGTTTCAGGGCACATAAACATGACTACAGTCAGCAGTCGATATGGTAACGAGTCTAGTGTATACATGGGGTAGCCCCCACGGCCGAAATGCCAGATAACTAACACGGGGTAGCCCCCACGGCAGGATTGCCAGAGTAACCGGGAATAAACAAGTCACGTTTTTAACTATGGGGTAACCCCCACGGCAGGATGCCAGCTAAAGGAAACTGTTTTCGAAACAACTTAAAACGAACACCCAACCGTGAACTCACTCAACTAGTTGTTGACTCGTTACTACATGCTTTGCAGGTCCTTAGGTTCTTAAGCTGGAGCTTGCATGGAGGAGGATCGTTGTGGGACATGGACGACTGTGTGCCATGTTAAACTATGAAACAATTAAACTTATGTTTTGATTTAAGACTTATGCTTCCGCTTGCAATTTAACTATGTGTTTGTTTGGACACCAATTGTATTGGTTAAACTTTTATATCTTTTAACTCGTATGTTCAATATGATTGGTGGCTGGATCCTGGTCAGTCACGCCTCCAAGCGGTAGTACTCCGCGGGTGGATTTTGGGGGTGTGACAGATTGGTATCAGAGCCATTGGTTATAGAGAACTTGGTTTTAATAAAAGGGGGGGAAACGTTTTTGTTAAAACAAGACTATAACCTGTACAGTGCTCAACGGTCCACAACGATGCTTCACTCCACATGCAAGGCTCGACATTCTAGGTGATATGATCTGTGTATACATTGCCTACTTGTTAGTTACCTGGTACATTGTTTATGGTATGCTTGGTTAGTATAACTACTGTTGCTTGAACACGTGTGCACTTACTCACTTCTGACATCGTACTTTCGCGAACCCCTCTCACTCACGTTCTTCTTGATATGAAGATCATGTCTGGACGCGTTAACATGACACAAGCCCAGTTGACGGCTCTGATCAACGAACGAGTTGCCGCAGCACTCGCAGCTGCACACGCAGGAGGTATATCCTGCAGTCCGAACTCATTCTAGGATCTTTAGGATCCTACTCTCGTGAACCAACCTTTGTGTTAAACTCTGTCTTTTCTTTCACCACGATAGGTCAACATGTTCAACCACCCGTGTGCACTTTTAAGACTTTCATGGACTGCCGACCAACTACTTTTAGCGGCACTGAAGGAGCAGTAGGTCTCCTACACTGGTTTGAGAAACTAGAATCTGTCTTCGAAATGTGTGAATGCCCTGAGGCGCGCAGGGTGAAGTATGCTACTGGTACTCTCGAGGGTTTAGCCCTCACATGGTGGAATGCTCAAGTTCAGATGCTAGGGTTGGTTGCTGCCAACGCCACCCCATGGGAAACTTTTAAGGAAATGATCAAAGAGGAATACTGCAGTCGGGATGAGATTCACAAACTCGAGGTGGAGTTCTTCAACCTCAAGATGACGGGGTCCGAAATTGAAGCTTATGTGAAAAGGTCGAACGAACTGGCAATTCTGTGCCCTACTATGGTGGATCCTCCCATCAAACGCATCGAACTATTTCTTCAGGGCTTAGTGCCAGAAATCCAGAGTCATGTGACTTCAGCGAACCTCGCCACCTACCAGCAAACCGTTCAGTTGGCTCACCGTCTCACGGATCAGGCGGTGGAGCAGAACAAGTTACCAAAACGCATTGGCGCTGCAACTACTACTGGTACCTCTAGTGACAACAAACGGAAGTGGGATGGAACTTCAAGTAAGGGTTCGACTTCTGTTCAGTCCCAGTCTCAGCAGAGAAAGACTGAGGACTACAAGAGCCCTAATCAGCAATCGTCTGGTGGCGGATACAAAGGAAATCATCCCAAATGCAATCGCTGCAGCCTGCACCACAGCGGACCATGCACCAGGGGCAACTGTCATAGGTGCAACAAGCCTGGTCACGCTGCAAAGGATTGCAGGAGCTTATACCCCGCCAATCAGAATCGTCAGCAAGCTCAGCAGAACCAGCGCCAGCAGCAACAGCAACAGGGTGATAACAAAGGGTGCTTTCAGTGTGGAGCTGAGGGCCACTTCAAGAGAGATTGTCCCCAACTGAACAGGAACCAGAACAACAACAACAACAATAACAACAATCAGGGGAATGGTAACAATGGGAACAACAACAACAATGGCGCCAGGGGGCGGATGTTTGTGATTGGCCAAGGCGAAGCAAGGAATGACCCCAATGTCGTGGCGGGTAAGTTCCTTCTCGACGACTTTTATGTTTCAGTTTTATTTGATTCGGGTGCCGATACTAGCTACGTGTCACTAGAAGTTAGTCGAATGCTTAAGCGTATTCCAACACCTTTGAACAACAAGCACACTGTAGAGCTAGCAAATGGTAAGAGTTTAGAAGCCACACACCTAGTCAAGGATTGTAAACTCGTTCTCGCTGACCAGACCTTCTCTATCGACCTCATTCCTATTGTCTTGGGTAGTTTCGACGTTGTCATTGGGATGGATTGGTTATCCCAACACCGCGCAGAGATTCTTTGCAACGAGAAGGTTGTCCGTATTGCAGGTCCCGATGGTGAACCTCTCATGATTCATGGCGACAAGAGGAGTGCCGTTGAGAACGTCATTTCTCTCCTTAAGGCCCAAAAGTACTTGCGAAAGGGCCACACTGCCATTTTGGCTCTTATTACTGACACCACGGAGAAAGAGAAGAAGATAGAAGATTTCCCAGTTGTACGCGATTACCCAGAGGTATTTCCTGAGGAATTACCTGGTCTTCCGCCTCATCGCCAAGTCGAGTTTCAGATCGAACTAGCTCCTGGAGCTGCGCCTATAGCTCGTGCACCTTATCGGTTAGCTCCATCAGAGTTGAAAGAACTCTCCACGCAACTACAAGAGCTCCTGGATAAGGGTTTTATTCGTCCAAGCTCATCGCCCTGGGGAGCTCCGGTGCTATTTGTGAAGAAGAAGGACGGTACTTTCAGAATGTGCATCGACTACCGAGAACTCAACAAGGTGACGGTGAAGAATCGTTATCCTCTACCGCGTATCGACGACTTATTCGACCAGCTGCAGGGATCGAGCTACTATTCGAAGATTGATTTGAGATCGGGTTATCACCAGCTGAGAGTCCGGGAAGAGGACGTCTCTAAGACAGCTTTCAGAACTCGATACGGGCACTATGAGTTTTTGGTCATGCCTTTTGGGATGACAAACGCACCTGCGGTTTTCATGGACTTGATGAACCGAGTGTGCAAGCCTTACTTGGACAAGTTT
The DNA here is from genome assembly GCA_030545235.1 of Helianthus tuberosus. Lineage (NCBI taxonomy): Eukaryota > Viridiplantae > Streptophyta > Magnoliopsida > Asterales > Asteraceae > Helianthus > Helianthus tuberosus. The sequence continues at coordinate 124,571 of JARYGA010015995.1, forward strand.
GTTATAGTCTTCATCGACGACATCCTGATCTACTCTAAAAGTCGGGAGGAACACGAGCAGCATCTGCGACTTATTTTGGAACTCCTTCGAACAGAACAGCTTTATGCAAAGTTCTCGAAATGCGACTTCTGGCTTCGAGAAGTCCATTTCCTAGGCCACGTGGTGAAAAAGGATGGGATTCATGTTGATCCATCCAAGGTTGAATCGATTAAGAACTGGCCTGCACCTCGTACACCAAAGGAGATTCGCCAATTCTTGGGTTTGGCGGGATACTACCGGAGATTCATAAAGGATTTTTCTAAGATTGCACAGCCTCTCACCTCACTAACGCAGAAGGGCGTTGTTTATCGCTGGGGAAACGCACAGGAGTTGGCATTTCAGCACCTAAAGGATAGACTTTGTAGCGCACCTATCCTTTCCTTGCCGGAAGGCACAGACGACTTTGTGGTTTACTGCGACGCATCGATTCAAGGTCTTGGTTGCGTGTTGATGCAACGAGATAAAGTTATAGCCTACGCCTCACGCCAACTCAAGGTTCATGAAAAGAACTACACTACGCACGACCTAGAGCTGGGAGCTGTTGTTTTTGCACTTAAGTTATGGCGGCATTACCTGTATGGTACCAAGTGCGCCATCTACACCGACCACAGGAGCCTCGAGCACATCTTCAAGCAGAAGGAACTGAATATGCGGCAACGACGATGGGTCGAGTTGCTAAGTGACTACGAGTGCGCGATCAGATATCACCCGGGCAAAGCCAATGTTGTGGCTGACGCCCTTAGTCGAAAGGACACTGCGCCTAAGCGCGTACGGGCCTTACAACTCACGATCCATTCTAGTCTTCCCTCCCAGATACGAGCAGCTCAGATAGAAGCATTGAAACCAGAGAACGTTAGGGCTGAAGCTCTACGCGGATCGAGGCAACGCTTAGAACAGAAGGAAGACGGTGCTTACTACGTAACGGGACGCGTTTGGGTCCCACTCTATGGCAACCTACGAGAGCTTGTGATGGATGAAGCACACAAGTCTCGCTACTCGGTACATCCGGGGTCGGATAAAATGTACCACGACATCAAAACTACGTACTGGTGGCCTAGCATGAAGGCCCACGTAGCAACCTACGTCAGCAAGTGTTTGACTTGTGCGAGAGTCAAGTCGGAATACCAGAAACCATCAGGCCTGCTCCAACAGCCAGAAATACCTCAGTGGAAATGGGAGCAAATTTCCATGGATTTTGTTACTGGCCTACCTAGATCACAGCGCGGGAACGATACTATTTGGGTGATCGTGGATCGACTCACAAAATCCGCACACTTCCTGGCCATTAAGGAAACGGATAAGTTCTCCACTCTTGCAGAAATATACCTCAAGGAAGTTGTTTCGAGGCACGGGGTGCCCACCTCCATTATCTCGGATCGAGATGCACGATTTACTTCAGAGCTATGGCAAGCCATGCACAAATCCTTCGGCTCACGATTAGACATGAGCACAGCGTACCATCCTCAGACGGACGGACAGTCCGAGCGCACTATTCAAACCTTAGAAGACATGCTCCGTGCATGTGTAATCGACTTTGGCAACCGCTGGGAAAAGCATCTGCCACTTGTAGAATTCTCGTACAATAACAGCTACCACACCAGCATTGGAGCTGCTCCGTTTGAGGCATTGTACGGACGTAAATGCCGGTCTCCTCTTTGCTGGGCAGAGGTGGGAGATAGTCAGATCACTGGTCCAGAATATGTGGTAGATACAACCGAGCAGATCGCTCAGATACGAAAACGCATGACAGCCGCTCGCGAACGTCAGAAAGTTTACGCTGACATGGGCAGGAAACCACTTGAGCTTCAGGTTGGGGAGCGGGTACTACTCAAAGTTTCACCCTGGAGGGGTGTGGTTCGTTTTGGTAAACGCGGTAAACTCAACCCACGATACGTTGGACCCTTCGAGGTCATTGAGAAAATAGGCAGGGTGGCCTACAGACTTAACCTACCAGCGGAACTCGGTGCAGTTCACAACGTTTTTCACGTGTCGAATCTGAAGAAGTGTCCATCAGATGAGACCCACGTAGTTCCTTTGAAGGAACTCACTATCGACGAGCAGTTACGATTCGTCGAGGAACCAGTCGAAATCACGGACCGGGATGTTAAGGTCCTCAAGAGCACTAGAATACCTCTCGTTCGAGTTCGTTGGAACTCACGTCGCGGCCCAGAGTTCACCTGGGAGCGCGAAGATCAGATGAAACAAAAGTATCCCCAACTGTTCGCAAACAGTACACCCACTACTGAGGCCGAAGCTACGGAATTTCGGGACGAAATTCCAGATCAACGGGGGGTGGATGTGACACCCCGGGAAAACCAGGAAAACCATACAACTTAACTAGCTTCCTCAGTGAGTGCTTACCAAATTTCGGGACGAAATTTCTTTCAACTTGGGGATGATGTGACAACTCGAAATTTAGAACCTTTCGTTGTATGCTTGAACGATTAGTGACTAACTGATTTGATGAATTAATGAATGATTTATGTGAACTTATATGATCATATGTCATGTTATGTGTTATTCGTGTGTATGCTTATGTGTATGTATGCGATGTATGTATATAGGAACCGAGATAACACGAACCCGACTCGAGACCATGTGGTCTCGAGTGAACTGGTATAACATACGGGCCGGTTGGGCCGCACACACATACACACTTAGCCTAACCGAGAGCCCACTAGGGTATATTGCTTGGAGCGGATATATATACACTTGATAGATGGCCATGTTACCATTTTGAACAACATTCACACTCTCCCCTACACACATACTCTCCACCCTCACACTAAAACCCTAAACCACAACACTACTCTCCTTCATCTCGGATCCAACCAACCGACCACCAAAGGGATTCTCGGACTTGCTTGTTCACACCAAACAAAGCTTCATCTTTCACCACCTCACAACCGGTTAGTGAATCTATGATGTTTGTTGTTGATTAATAAGGGTATGAATGATAGAACTTAACTAGTGTGGTGTATGCTTGATAATGTTTGTGAACCGAATGTGTATTGTGTTTTGAGTCGATAATGATGTATGATAATCGGTTGAGCATGTTTGATAGTACACATTGATGTTAAGCTAGTGTTCAAGAAATCGGTTCATAAATATCCTATGTTATGAGTTTACACTCGGTTGAAAATGATTATATGTTTATGATGTTGATGTTACAAAGGATATAATCTAACTAGTGTAGTGGTATGATTGATGATGTTTTGTGAATCGATTTATGGGTAACATTGATAATCGGAACATGCTTGATTTCGGATATGTGGCATAATGAACTCATAATGTTTTGTGTTTAAATGTAGTCAAAAACACTAGTTGTTGATGTTCATAAAGATCGGATTGTATATTCTTGTGTTAAGAACCGAAAGCTTGCCAACTAGGGTGATTTGTTGATAAGTTGTTCATGATTCTTGTTAGACTTAGGTTCATATGAATGAAGATGAGTTACTTGAATATTTGAATGATGATGAACAGGATGAATGTATGAAGAACAACTTGAATATCATATGAACAGGTTGAATAATTGAATTCTGATTTGTTTGATCCATTTTTAGTAAATTGCTAGACAAGAAACATGTTTAAGGAATTTGGTTGGATAGTACAAACTGCATGAAATCAGAATGTTAGTGGATAGTACACTGTTCCGAATCAGCTCATGTCCACTCGTAACCATCAATTGCGACTCGAAACCAAGCACAACGAGTCGAAATCTCCCGGTTGCGACATCAGTTGCGAGTCGCAAACGCCCGGTTGCGACTCGAAACCACACCGGATCAGCACACCAAACCCTGTGACTCGAAACCACCGTTGCGAGTCCGGTTGCGACTCGTAACCAAAACAGCATGGACCGAAACCAGGGTTGCGACTCCGGTTGCGAGTCGCAAACGCCTAGTTGCGACTCGGGATCATATGCGGGTACACACTGTGGACTTGTTAAATTATGGGCTTATTTGATTGGGCCGGACTCTTGGGCCCAATGTACAGACCTGATATATTACTGTTAAATGTGAATGTCGATGAACTGCATGCAACGTGCTAGCATACGTGTAGAATATACGTGCACTACTTGAATACGAACCTGATTGTGTGATACAACTATGATAGGACGTGAGTAGCCTCAACGTAGCCTGTTTGACTTTTCTGTGTTTTCTACCGAGCAAACCAAGGTGAGTTCACACCCTCTACAAAGCATGGGATTCCCAGGGGTCGGGAATTGGGGTTAAGGAACTGGGTTCCTCGTCCTCCTTGGGTAGGACAGTAAAGGTTCAGGAATGTAATTCCTCGTCCTCACGGACAGATAACTCGTACTAGACCAAAACTCTATCACGAAGTCCCTCCTTTTTATATCGACTTAATCGCCGGGCCAATGGCGAGCGGGTCATTAGTTAGATAGCGCTATTTAGGTCTGACAAACCTCACACCGTGCCGCAGAGGACGGGCGTGAACTAATGGATCTGGGGCACGTCAATGATGATAGACATTGACAGTTTCAGGGCACATAAACATGACTACAGTCAGCAGTCGATATGGTAACGAGTCTAGTGTATACATGGGGTAGCCCCCACGGCCGAAATGCCAGATAACTAACACGGGGTAGCCCCCACGGCAGGATTGCCAGAGTAACCGGGAATAAACAAGTCACGTTTTTAACTATGGGGTAACCCCCACGGCAGGATGCCAGCTAAAGGAAACTGTTTTCGAAACAACTTAAAACGAACACCCAACCGTGAACTCACTCAACTAGTTGTTGACTCATTACTACATGCTTTGCAGGTCCTTAGGTTCTTAAGCTGGAGCTTGCATGGAGGAGGATCGTTGTGGGACATGGACGACTGTGTGCCATGTTAAACTATGAAACAATTAAACTTATGTTTTGATTTAAGACTTATGCTTCCGCTTGCAACTTAACTATGTGTTTGTTTGGACACCAATTGTATTGGTTAAACTTTTATATCTTTTAACTCGTATGTTCAATATGATTGGTGGCTGGATCCTGGTCAGTCACGCCTCCAAGCGGTAGTACTCCGCGGGTGGATTTTGGGGGTGTGACAGTTGAAGACTATGATTCATCCGATGATGAACCAGATGTGAGTGATGAGGATAAATCTCTTGAGAAGAACAAAGGAGTAGAAGTGCCTTTTGAGAATCACATTCTGTGTGATCCTCCTACTCCTGTTATGCAATCAACTGGTGCTAAACAAGAGATAGATCCTATCACTGAGACAGTGTATACCATTAAAAGTAATAACGTGTTGTATACTTTAGTCGGTGATGACAAAATTTATTCAAACACGGCTTTTCCAATTAAAAATGCCAATCAATCTTTGATTGATAAAGTGTTTGAAGATACTACCAGTAAGTTTTTGGAAAAGGGGATTCCGAGAGTTTCAGTAACTCAGTGTAATCCGATTCCAAAAGCTGAAGTTAGAAGAAAATTTGGAAATAAAAAAATCACCAACAAAGCAACAACCTGTCGCTTTTAAGGGTAAACAGCAACAACAGCGAGCTCAAACTTCTAAAGGTTCACAACCGAAGGTTGAGACCAAAGGAGCTCGTTTCAAGAAGAAAAACAATAATTTTAAATTTGTAGCATCCAAGGGTATTGACAAGGTGGAGACTTTTGAAAATAAAACAAACACCGATTTTGATCAAAAAGTCAGAATTTTAAAGCGTAACGCTCAAAACAATTACACCCAACACATAAACGGGTGTGATGAAGGAACAAGTACCTCTGGGTCTACAGGTTCAACACGTGAAAGTCAAACCGGATCTCCCAAGTTTGTTGAGAGGAGATCGTGTTTTAAATGCGGGGAGTTTGGACACATCATTAAAAACTGTAAAAACACTCCCAAAGAAAATTTTGTTGAAAGACCCCCTTCTGAACAAGGTCACCAACAACGTCGTCCTGTTTCACCCAAAAATGACAAACGTACTATTAAAGAACAATAAACAAAACAACGACATCAAAATGTGAAGGTGATCGAAAAGGCTTTAAAATCAGAAACTGTTAAAAGGAAACCAATTTTGTCACAACCGTTAAAACCAGAAATTTCCAAATCTGTAAATAATACACAATCCGGTAAACGGAAACAAGCTTGGAAACCGAAAACAGGTGAGGATTCAGGAGGAGGAACTTTAAGAAATTGAAATTACATTTGTTGATTCTCAGGGGCAACCTAACTCAATGAAGGCTTGGGTCCCCCTCTCCAACTAATCTCTAAGCGAGTGTGCAGGATGTTCCAGGAGGAACTTTCGATAATCACAGGATTGTTGATAGTGGAGTGTCCATGCACAAGATCGGCGACAAAGAAATTGTTGCCTTTGATGGAGAGAAAAAGAAAAGAAGACAGAATTGTCTGTCGAAAGAAATTGAAAGCTTCGACAAAATGAAAAATCTTTCCAAAGTTTGATTGTTCAAGGCTTTGATCGGGTCCCCATGATAGATTCAATCAAAATGTACGCACCTGCAGCACGTCTGAAGTTCAAAATCAACAAGATGAACGTGCGGTGTACATTTCTTTGTCGTGAAATTGAAGAAAATGTGTTTGTCGAACAAACCAACCGGGTGTGTGGATGCCTTGGTTTGGATTGAACAACCGCACACTACTTCTCTAGAGAAAGACAAAGACCTTCGCTGGTGCAATGTGGAAGCCCAGCCGGACCCAAAGGTTTATGATCTTGTTGCTGTGAAGAGATTTCTCAGTAGCTATAGAATCGACTTTGAAATCCACACCGGGTGGATATCCAGTTTGGGAGAGCACTCAGATTCCTTGCAATGCATGAAACAGTTGCAGGATACGGTTTTGATTTTCTTATCTCTCCTTTACTCGTTGATATTTAAGCTGCTTTATAAATTGTTATCCTCTCGTACAGCACTCTTTGACCTGACACGTTGAACTTGAATATCACCTCACACGTGATTGTTTCACTATGAAACTCGTCAATGTTGTCATGGTCCACACCGCTTACCGACGTGCCAACTCATTTTTCCAAAATTCGATTAAATCATTTCTGACAAAAATTTAATTTTGGTAAATGGCATTGAAGTAAAACATGAGTTAAACCAACATCGGGAAATCCTTTTTGTATATATCTTTTTGTCTTTTAAATTTATCATAAGTTTGTTGATTTTAGGAGGAGTAAATCCAAATTTTGAAAATTCAAAAACATCGGAAAATTTCAAAACCCAAAAACAATAGAAAAACAAAAATGAGTTTCCTGGCGAGAAAAAGAGAAAATGATAGTACATCAGTGGTCTGTCTAAACCTCTTTAAACTGTAATGCAAAATGAAAAATGTTAAGCAGCTCTATATAAGATGTATCGGTAGGCTCACAATTATTTTAAAGTGTGCAGGGTGATATAAATCTTAAATCGACTGAAGACCAGGTGGGAACCACACATTGGCATATGGTCTTAGTACCGAAATTTCGTTTGAGAGATTGCCGAGGTTCTGAGATACTCGGTCTTTATGCTGCTTATCATCTGGGTATCATGGTTGTATCAAACCGGAAAAAAAATAACGGAGACGAAGTCTAAGATCTTCCATGATACTATACATACGTGTACATATTGCATTCGACCTGAATAAGTGATCAACAATCACATGTCCACAAAATAAGTGATTATATATCACATTTATCCGGGAATCAAGTTCGTCTCTCTGCTGTACGAAAGTACTGACCTGTTCACGGACTTGCTCCTGTGCCTTTCATGCATCGAAAATCAAGTTCCTCATCAATAAGTGATTCTATCACATAGGGCTTGTTTTCAATCAAAATAAGTGAGTTTCTCACATTCTTTTATACGGTCAAACAGATGATAATCAGTATACTCACCGGTAAGATGAACTCTCGTGCATACCTTGATACGGGAATGTGTTGTGTGTGGATGAACACCAGTCGGTAAGTATAAATCATACCCTAATCGTATCCCCTCGACATGATTACATCTGATAAGTTGAGCTTATGTGGACAACTATACCGATAATTGTTATAGGATGCTTATCTAAATGGTAACTAATTGAACAAAAAGAGCGTTTTGGCGTGACCGTACACTGATATGATTCTCTTACCCTCGAAACTCGCAAAAAGAAGGTCTGTAAATATTTATTTACTGCTTTCAGTTTCTGCATCTCTGTATATATATATTTATTTATTGCTTTCCGTCTTTTCAATTTGAAAAATGAAAATTTCAAAAAGATTTTAGGTGTGTTTTAATCTAAACTTTATAAAATCCAAAAAGATTTTGCTTCTAGTTTATTTTTTATTGACCGATGTTTGAACTCGAGTCTATCCTACCCAAAATCCTGATTGTAAGCCGGAAAACAATTGCATCTTCATAAACTGTCGAAGTTAACAAATTTTGAAAGTTAAGGGATTAAAATTGATCATTTTCTAAACTTTCAAACTGTTGTCGGTCGGTGTTTGATTGAGATTTGATCTCATATGTGTCATTTGTTTAAATGTTAACTATATTCCAAGCTGTTGTTCTCATTACGCGTTTAGCTTTCTTGCATGTGCAGATGCTAAAGGCGAGGAGAACATGTTCAATGACAAGCTTTGGAATGAAGACACGAAGTGGAGGCACTCAAAGGATAAAAATGATCGAGTTGCCGCTGACCCTTCATCAACACCACAAGGATCTGAAGAATTAACGATCGAAAGATTCACGAGCATAACTCAATGGAGAGTTTATTTTAAGGGGGAGTTTGTTAACACACTTCTTAAATGAAAAGGGAGTTGGTTGATACACTTCTACTTACGACGCGTGAAGACTTTGAAGATCCTCCGACATGAAAGACATGAAAGACACGGAAGATGAACCATCACGAGTAGCGTCCAAGGGGGAGTTTGTTGGTACACTTTATGTGGACGCGACTCGACTCGGTTCGATTCGGTTCGGGTCGACTCTGTTAGGTCCGGCTAAAGCCCGACGTCACGACATTCCTCAGTCGTGCGCCCCAGAGTTCGACACGCGAAGCACGGAGCGCCGCGAACCAAGACAAGGTGACACATCACCATGACATCATCTCAGTGATGTCATGATGATGTCATTGTGTTGAAATTACAATTTCAATTGACTGAAACCTTGTCTGGGCCGTAACCTCACATTGGGCCGAAGACTTGAATGGACTTTGACTTCAGTTGGGCTCCTATTCCAATCGACGAAACAGATTAGATTTAATATGTATGTCGACGAAACAAGGTGTGTTTCATCGACTTTGTTGTTTCGCCGGGTCCTTATTTGTGTTTCGTCATGTCTGTGTCTGTTTTAGTATAAATAGCTCTCATAATTTCTGTGTGAAACTTGGACGAGACGAGAGCTGTGTGAGACTTTGAGAGAGAGTCTTTAAACATTGTTTGTATATGTTTGTATCGTTCTCATCCCTAATCAATAGATATTGAATCTTTGGTTACGCGTGTGTTTTACACTTTTGTTTGGTTTGCACCGTCACGGGGATTCCGCACCCGTTACCGTGTTTGTGATAAACAAGGATAGGTTTTCGTTATCGATCCACTGGAAAAACGGGACCTACACCTTTGTTCGTCCAAGATCTCTGCCTTTCCGTCTCCTTTTCGAATTTTGCCAGCCTCACAAAAACCCATCGCTTGTCAATCTGTACCATACCGAGTTCTTTCTGGAAAGAGAGAGCATCTCTCACCCCGGTGAATCTGATAAAGCCAAAGATATTCCCAAGTTTGTCCTTTTTCCTAGGAACGTATGCATCAGTCATCGAACCGAAGCCCGCAAAGACATCCCAAAGATATTCCCAAGTTTGTCCATTTGTCTGGAAGGTTACCGATAAAAAACGTTGTTTCCTTGGGTGGCCATACTCGCTCAGCAACTTGTTTCCTGCCGTCCTCCGGGATAAGATGTCTGCCCTTGTATCTAGCAATGTGCCAGTTCTCTTCTCTTTGTCTGGCATCATAATTCCGGTCGTCGTTTGTCATCTCCGGCAGCTGCCACAAAAGCGAATGGAATCGGACACTACACAACAAGCCCAGAGGCGAATGGAATCAGACCTGGATCAGAATAGGGAGAAAGGTAACGTCAAGGGAACTGCCGAAGATACCTCGCACGCTATTCCGATGAGATCCTCTTCGTCGAGCACTCCGGCGACCGTTGGTTTTTAGAGATTCAAACACTACGAACAAGCCCCAGAGGCGAATGGAATCGGACCCGGATCAGAATAGGGAGAAAGGTAAACCTCAGGCAAACAACCGAAGATACCTCACACGCTATTCCGATGAGATCCTCTTCGTCGAGCACTCCGGCGACTGTTGGTTTAGATGAACATGCAAGACTATATTTTCAGCCATTTATATAGGAATTCACGTGATAATCTTTACATTTTCATTGTAGATGTGTAAACGGAAAACAAAACAGAACAAAACAAACTGCTACATAATGTCAGCCACATTAAAATCGATCGAATTCTCCCAAGACGGCTTGGCTATTTTGGCTCTGTTGCAGATCCATAAAAAGGCATCCTCCTTGATCGAATCCAGAATTTTATGCGGATGGATAAATCTGCCATCGAAAACTTTCGCGTTCCGAGCCTCCCAGATGCGCCACACCGCTGCAAGAGCCACAGTGTTCACCAATTGTTTCCAAATTCTGGGAATCATGTGAATGATGTCGGTTATTACATGAGATTGTAGATCTATAAATTTGTTCAGTCCACTAAAATCCATCGGTCCAATAAGATTGTGAAAGGAATTGAAGTTTGTCGGTTACATTTTTTAAAAGTCAATATTAGTTTTGTAGAGTACAAGTGTCGGACGACACTTCGATCGGATCTTAATCCGATCCAATACTCTTATCCAATTCATTTTCAAGGTGTACAAGTATCGGGCGGCAATCTGAACGGATTTCCTTCCGATCCAAAAGCACATCCGATCCAATTCAATATTAAAGGTACATGTGAACATATCTCTTAACAATAATTGACTGATTCTCGGCCCAATTATATTGATCCACCACAACAGACAGCCCATGTGTGAGAACAACATTCTGTAATATAACTTTTACTGGCCCAATAAAGTGTATCAGTGATCAGATCCACTTAATAGTAATCAGCCCAATTATAATTGATATATACTGACATTGACAGATGAGAATTGTAATGTATTGATAATTGATTCAACACTTGATATCATTTGGAGGTCCAATCATCGAACGGCAATCCGTTCGATTTGCCATCCGATCCAAATTTCAAATTTGAGGCCCAATATCAGTTTATAAGGAGGTGTCAACTATCGGATTAACATCCGATCAATTTGTCATTCGATCCAAATACATTTCTACTATAAAGTGTTTGACTTGTTTCCAAAGTCTCGGAAGGCAGTTCGTTCGAACTGACATCCGATCCACAGTAGCTTGTTTAATTGGCAATTGATTTCAGTAGATGTGAAAAAGATGTGCGGAAATGGAAATCAGACTTTCAAGAAACAAGACCTACAGAATTATCAAGTTTATATCACTTTGAAACAAAATGGTTTACAAGGTGATTGTAAGATTATTATCTAGTACAAATGAATCTTGAATTATGTGGGTGAGAGGGCAATGGAGTTTTGATGTATGTATGAATGATAAGCTTCAAACTCACTTTGCTTCTCCTGGTTGAGCCTTCTATTTATAGAAGGCTGGGTGCATGAATAAACAATAGTTTATTCGTGCAATAAGTCCTGCAAAAAGTGGCCAATTGTCATATTCATTGAATCCAACGTTCAAGTTGCCTTTTTCATCATGATATCCAATGATGTCAACTTGCATCGGTAATTGTGGCAGGATAAAGCCAACTTCAGACAAGTGGGGTGTTTCACCAAAAATTCTGATAAACCACTTCATCAGAAATTCTGGTGAATAAATCATCAGAAAAATCCTGATGATCAGAATCGTCAGAAACATCCATCAGAAGTGACATTTTCTGATAATCCAATTCAGCTCTTGATCAACTTGTGTTTCTTTGAAGTAGATGCTATGCATTTCTGTTGTCCCATCTGATCTTCTTTTTCTTATTCGTGATCTTCAGGACTGTGATCTCTTCATAGATCCAGTTGATTGTGATTTTCTTCAATACTTACAAATAAAGTTACCTAACAGTTTCCCCCTAAGTATTGTAAGAAAATGAACTATCTCTATATCTAACATAAACAACTTTCTTTGAAAGAGAAATTTAAAACAACTAAGTTCAGAAACACAGAACATAGTCAAACCAACCATAAATCAGACAAAAATAAAATATTGTTCAAAAATAGGAATTTAATCTCATTAATTCATTAATTGATCTTCACTCCACTTCTGTATTTGTCTCCTGGTTTCAGCCTTTTCTTGTGGTCAATTGCCTTTTGAGTTTCTTTGTACATTTCTTTATACCATCCTCTTGCTTCCATCTAATTTTCAATGCACTCTTCAATTGTTTTTCTCAGCTGTTCATTGTTCTTTCCCTTCTTCTTGAGCTGTTCTTGTTTTTAATTCATGCAGTTCCTTATATATTTTAGAGTTTGATTTGAATACCTGCATATATAACTGATTCTGAACAAAGCTTTCTCTTCATTAGCATCTTTGAAGACTACACTCATTTCTGGTTGTTCAAAGATTGCTCCGGTTCTTATTAGTTTAGAAGGGATTTCAGCTGGAAATGAAGTGTTCGGAGGAGGTATTAGCACCTTGTTGCTGTACTCAAAATTGATACATAGATCAAAGTCTGCCAGTGGAGCCCTTTTGTATAACTTTGCTCCTGCACTTTTGAGACTTTCAAGGGCTCTTCTGACTACAACTGAATTACCCTTCATTTCATCAATGATATTCTTCATTTTGACTATTCCCAATGGGTGAATATCATCAGCCAGATTTGCATCAGTAACCTTTTGTTCACTGTTATCTTTTCTGATCAGGGTATACTTGTTTTGTGCTTTAAAACCTAAGATACCTCCTCCAGTGGCCATAGTATCAATTCTTTCAATTGATACTATTGGATTGGTCATGTTCTTGTGTAGAATTATCAATCCTCCATTGTTTCTGTTTTCAACAATACCTTTACTCAATGGAGAGAGTGGTCTCTTTGGGTTGTCTTCTGGACCTTTCCAATAGTAATGCTTTAGATGTTCTTCAGGGTACATAATAGTGTGTAAATCACCTTTTTGCACATCCATTTCTCTGATGTTCCCTTCTGAATCTTCTATCATTTATTTTCTTGGCCTTTTTGAGGAAGTTACTTCAAGTTCCATTCTTCTCTTCTCTTTTGTATCCATCCTTATGCTTAACTCTATTTCTCCTATGATGGCTGTAGAAGATGATTGAACTGGAACATGGTCTTTCTGCTGTACCCTTGATGTGTCTGGCTTGGGACATTTGGTGGAGGACCCATGAGTAACTTTTGTTTATCTAGTGGTGGACCCATGGGTTGCTTCTGTTTTTGAGCTGTTGAAGTTTCTGTTTGTTTGGTTTGTACTTGTTGAACAGTTTAAGTTTGTTGTTGAGGAGTTTCTGATCTCCTTGCTTGTCTTTCCTGTGGAATTGAGGCTTTCAGTCCATGAAGATCGACTTTTGCTAATCTAGCAACATTATACTATAATCTCTCTACTAACAAATGAACATTAGAGAGAAGTTGAGTATTTGTTTCTTCTTGTTTCTTCATTTTCTGAAACTCCTGGTTTTCTTGATTTCTTTGTGCAGTTAATTCCATCAACAGTTTCTCAAAAGCCTCAGCCATGCTGCTGTTGTTGGCTATGAGGAACTGTATTTCTTCAAGAAGCTTCCCTGAACTTGAGCTTTCTCCTGCAGTTGCAACCTCATCCATCTTTTTCTTGATATCATGCAGTTCCTTAAGAGCCTTCTCTAATTCTGACCAGCTCTCTTTGTTTTCTGATGACTTTTGCAATTTGTTAAGGGCTGCAACATTGTCTTCTGTTTGCTTCTGCACAGCTTTGACAGTTTCTGACAATACCTTGATATCTAACTTTTGATTTCTGATTTCTTCTAGTATCAGATCAAGTTTTCCTTCTGTGGCTGTTTTCAAAGTAGCAGTTGTGTCTTCAAGTTCCTTGTAAAGTTGTTTAAGGGACATAGATTTATGTCCTTGGGAAATAGGAGAAACAACTAATGTTTCCCTTCTAACGCCAGCAGAAAACACATTCTCTGCTGTTCTGAGGTTAAGAGGATTGGAAGAATCCAAATTCTCTATATCCTCACCAGAAAATTGAAACACATTCAAGTTCTGGTTTTCCTCAAATCCTTGAACCTTTTTCAGGTTCTCCATGAGTTGTTGAGAAACTCTTAGTTTTCTCATCCAGGTTTCCTTCATCAGCAGGCTGATCTCCACCTGTTGCCACCACATTTTCCTCCTCAGAATCTGATTCAGAAAATGGGACCTTTGTTTCACTCACATTTTGTTTTTCAGAAGTAGTGCCTCTAAGTAAAATTTCATGTTTTCCTTGAATTGATTCATCGGAATCACTCTCAGAAAAATGAAATATGTTTAGTTTGGAGTGTTGTGCGCCTGTTTCTCGCATATGTGAGATTTCAGCATGATGTTCTTCTGCCACAGGACTCATATTCACATCTTCGTCAGCTGGATGAGGATCAGATTCACCCTGCTGTTCCATTGTTGGTGTGATTGACTCTTGTGCATCATGCTCCATGGGGGACACATTCTCAAAAACTCCTCTGTTCTCTGGCTTTTTGTTCAACATCATCAGATATTCTGCTCTGTATGGTGAATCTTCTGGTATCAGATTCATCATTCTTTCTGATAGAGCAGGCACATCATAATCTGACTTCCAAGATCCTATGGCAGTCCAAGGTCTCATAATTTCTGTTTTCCACATATTTTCTGATGCTGGAATTTCTAGGTTCCTTTCAGAAAAGGCATCAGAAATTATGATTGACAGAAATCTGGGAAAGGGTAGATGTGAGTCTATCATCCCAGTGTTTGTCAGAATTGATCTTCTGATCAGAATAAATATTTCTGTTCCAAAATCAATGTTCAACCCACCAATGAGACTGAACATGATTGTTAGAATATTCTTATTTATCTGATATGTACCTCCAATCTTTGAAGATAGACACTTGTTCAGAATTTCCATTAGAACTTGCCAGAAGGCAGGTAGCTTATTTCTCTTGAATTCATTGATCTTTGAAATCTTTGTCTTGTAACCCATTACAGCATCAAGTTGTGAGAACATATCTTCTTTTACTGGTGCTTCTTCATAGTTTTGGCTTAAGGGTAGTTCCAAACATTCCCTTATTTTCTCTGGTGAAATAGTAATAAAGATATTTCCCCACACATGTGTTGTTAGCTCAAGTTGATTTGAGACTTTGAGAGTTTTTACAACTTGTTGTAACAGTTCTTCTGGTACCTCTTTGGTCTTTGTGAGGGCTTGAGCTATATGGTATCTGGTCAGAAATTCAATGAGAATTTGGCACTTCAAATCATACAGTTCAATGTTATCATTCATTGCTTCATTGTTACTCTTTAATGGAAGAAATTCAGCTTTAGTGATGAAGGGAACAGAGTGTTCAGTTGGTGATATGTTGATGTTGATAGCTGTCATTGAGAATTTTGGTTTTTGTTTCGGAGAAAGGTTTTAGGGTTTTGAATTTGAAGGTTGAAGATGGAAGACTCTGTTTTTGAATGAGGTATTTATAGTGTGTACAGACAGAGATTCTTGAGTGTTTGTCGTGGGTTGTTTGTATTCAAGGTGGTTAATGACACCTTTATGATGTTTTAATCCTTTAAGGAAACAACCATTTTTGTAAAACCATTGGTTTATCTCTGATTTAATGTAAATCCTTTAAAGAGACTTAGAGATTCCAATGATTTTATGGATAAACACTAATGTCCAACTTGCACCTTTTCTCCATGTGGGACCCTTCTAGTTTCAAAAAGGTCCAATAGAAACTTTTTCCGAGTTTGTGTATCAGCCCAGGTTTTCCTCTTAATGATATATATCAGAAAATTTTGAATAAAACTTCTAAGAGTTGTATCTCCTTTATATATCATCAGATTTTATTTGATTCATTGACAGAGAATGAATCATTAGATTTTTTTTATTTTTTTTAATAAGAAAAAAAATACAAAAACAAAATATACACAAATATAGATAAATACAATTTGAT
>JARYGA010015996.1:0-25320 GCA_030545235.1 Helianthus tuberosus
CAAATTTCACCGGAAATTTGACAGATTTCTTCTATTTTCACTTAGTTTTTACATCCGTTCTTCTTTTGTCACCATAAAATCAGAAAAACTTAAAATTGAGCAAGAATCTACGGTTAAAATTTGATAAAATTGATATCAATTGATTCGCAATCATTCAAAGTATAATCCTACTTAGTTTCATAATCAGATTCAACCTAAAACTAGATCAAATTCATCAAAAACCATGTTTAGCCGTTCGTATTTGATGACGTCATACACCCGTGCGGACAGTTGTCTAAACGGATTGGATTAGTTAGTTACTACAAGTTGTTTGCTGACATCATCATTGTTACACGCACGGATTACAACCCGTGCGGATAACCTGAAAAGTCAAAAGGTCAAAGTTACTCTTACGAACGATCATCTGTGCGGATCACCATCCGTGCGGATAAACTTTGTCATCATCCGGATTCCTACTCGAACGGATAACCATCCGGATCAAGTGTTTGAAATTTTTTAGAATTTGTAAAAATTGTCTAAGTGTTTGAAAATTGTTTCAGGTATTTGAAAATGGAAGAATTCATGAATCCCTTCAGTGAGATGTATGCTTTCGCAGGTAACTCCGGAGACGATACTTCCAACCATTCAAATGATAATCCGAACCCGAAGAAAACTTTGTCCGATGGCCTAAGTGTTGAAAGCGCATATGGTACTTATAACAAACCACCAAAGCTAATGGCAATCGAAGAGTATAATCGGTGGGCAAAAAGATTTGATGAGTGGCTGAAAGCATTCGCATATCCAAGCTGGAAAAGCTTAAAGAACGGTTTCAAAAGTGGTAGACAAGATTGCGAGAATCTGGAAGAGACTGAAGATATAGAAAACTTTGTGGCTGAACAAAAATGTGTCGCGTTGATTCACCAGTCCGTAAGAGACGACATTATCTCTCTAATTGAATACACAAATGCAAAAGATTTATGGGACAAGTTAAAAATAAAATGTGTAGGAAGTGCAGAAATAGTCAAAAACAAAAAGAAACTATTGAGAAAAGAGTTTGATTTGTTTGGATGCTTAAAAAATGAATCTGTTTGTAAAATAATTGAGAGATTTGGACACCTAAAGTTGGAAATAGCAAGACACGGAATTCTCTATCCTCAAGAGGAGCTAGTTGACAAACTGTTCGATTCACTACCAGAGGAGATGGATTGGCAGTACTATGCATTGATGTTAAAGAATACAATCAAAGCTGAAGATCTGACCGTTGACTTGCTGATTGAAAGACTAGAGAGTCATGAATTAGAGATAAAGAAAACACACAAGATAAATCATTCATCATACCAACAAACATGGAGCTGTACTATCCAAAGAGTATGATTCCCA
Organism: Helianthus tuberosus; assembly: GCA_030545235.1. NCBI lineage: Eukaryota > Viridiplantae > Streptophyta > Magnoliopsida > Asterales > Asteraceae > Helianthus > Helianthus tuberosus. The sequence goes on from JARYGA010015996.1 coordinate 1,360, forward strand.
AGAATGTTTCTCCAAGAACTGCTTTCTCCGCTGAAAATTCAAACCCTTCAAGTAAAGAAAGTCCAAGTTCAAACAATGGTTTTCATGGAGGTTTTTCATCGAATATTCCAAGCCAGGGATCTTCTTCAAATTCTTCAAGTCAACAACAATCTGTTCCAAAAAACGTGTTTCAATGCAACATTGCGGTGGATTTGAAGAATGCTCAGAATTTTGATGAAGAGTCGGCTAAACAGCAGATGATCTTTCTAGCATCTGTGTTGGAGTCGTATGAAGGGTTAGTAGCTGGGAAGATAGGTAATACCAATCTGACGAAAGAAGATTATGATCAGATTGATCCCGAGGAAATGGAGTTGATTGATATTCGTTGGGCTATGGCCAGTGCTGTTCGTCGAGCACAACGTTTCATGGAAATCACCGGCAGGAAGACAATTGGTGGTGCATCTACCAAGCTGGGTTTTGATAAGTCCAAGGTGACGTGCTTCAAATGTAAGCAGAAAGGTCACTTCAAACGAGAATGCAGAAATGCATATGCTGATGAGTCAGAGAACCCTTTCAGAGATGATTACTACAAGAAAGCAATTTATCACCAGAATAAATCTGAGCCACCTAGATTGAAGCAGGTTGAAGACAACAAAGAGAAATCTAGAGCTCTTGCTGTGATTCATGATGATGAAGGTTTTGATTGGAGCGAACTGTTACCAGAGGAAGATGCGGTGGGTTATGCATTTGTGACGAAGATTGTTCCTTTTAAAGACAATAGAACTGAAGAAGAAAAGTTCGTCAACCGAAGAATGAAAGCCCAAACCAGGATGAGCAGAATTTATAACACATACAAAGAAGCTAAAAGAGCTAAGAGATGGGATGCCGACAGAGAATGTTATCTTGATCCACAAGGAAACATTGCAATTGACCCAGATTCCATTAGTGTTGATGCTCTCACCCAACAATTTGCCGAGGAAGAAGAAGCTAGACAAAGAGAATGGTGGGGAGGTGGTGATGAGAAACTAGTAGAGAAAGAAGAAAAAGTCAAAGAAGCAGAACAGAAGCCAAAGTCAAAGAATGCTGATGATGGGATCATTGATACATCACAAGAGTTAACGGCTGAAAACTTGAGGAAGATGGCTGAAAAAGTTCTTGCAGCCAAGGAACTTGAGGTAGTTTCTAGTTCTGGAACTGAGTCCAAAAACAAGGTCAGTTCAAATGGTACACTTGAGTCAGGTAAGAAAGTTAAATATGAAAATGACTGCAAAAATTGCATGAAAGAGTGCAAAGTTTGTAGTACAATCACTTACCTCAATGGTAAGAAGGTTGAAGAATTGACTAGTAGAGTCAAGAGTGTTGAAAATCAAATCTTAAACCGTGACAAAATGCTGAAAGCTTAGAATGATAGATCAAAGGAATTAACTGAGAAAATTGAAAATGATAAAAATGACATAGAAAGAATAAGAAAAGAAAACGAAAAGTTGATTCTTGAAAATCGTAAAATTTCTGAAAATTTTGAGAAGCTAAAGCGAACGGTTAAAGATTCTGATGACAGAAATGCTAAAACAACGAAAGAAAATCTTCAACTATCAGGAGTTCTTAGAGTAAAAGAAGAGTTAATCAACCAACAACTTGATGAAATTGCGAAATTGAAGCTTCAGTTTGAAGAAGCTAAAATTGAGAATGAGCGTATTAATTTGAAACTGAACAGTTACAACTCTGCAAGCTTTGTTTTGCAACACATTGTTCCAAAACCCATTGGGAAAAACAAAGCTGGCGAAGATGTATACTGTGATGGAACTGGGGTGGGGTTTCATCAAGTTCCTCCACCTGTTCTAAACAATTTTTCAAAGAAGCAATCAGGGTTGGTTAATGATGAAGTTGAAACAAATGAGATAAAACTGCCAGAGTCAATTGACGTGACATTTTCTTCATCATCATCTGATGATAGTGTTCAAACTGAGATTGTTAAAGGCATGGCTGAAAGTGTCTTGGATAGTGATTCGACTGAAGATGAAGAATGTTTTCTGAACAATTACATTCCGAAACCAAAATCTAAAAACAACTTAAATAATGAACCGGGTCTTGTGATGTACAAGATGTCTGGTTCTGATAAGTTGTATTCAGACTTTGAGTTTCCTCTGGAGAATGTTAATGTGAACAAATTGAAAAATGTTTTCAAACTGGTTGAAATTGATTTGTCTGAAGTAGACGGTTTGAAACAGACAAAGAGACAAATGAATTTTGATAAAGATAAAGCTTACTATAAAAAACCTATTATTCCACCACGTTTCTCAAACAACAATCGAAATAAATGGTCGGGAGGATACCAGGGTGGTAAGAATTATCAGAAAAAGAATGTTCAGAACAAGAAGTTTGCTGTGAAAAAGGTGTTTGTGAACAGTTCAGGTTCACTTTCTGATGAGGAGTCTGAAATTTTTTCAAAAACAAACAAAGAGTTCTTTGAAAAGAAGGCCTCACAGCCTCAGTCTGAAGGCTCAAGTCGGGTAGTTGACACCCGAACATGCTTCAAATGTAATCAAGTTGGACATATTGCACGAAAGTGTACCAACTTGAAGCCTAAGACTGAAACTGTGAAGAATTCTATCAAGACAGATGTTGTGAAAGGAAAGGCTCCATTGATTGTTGAGAAAAATGTTTTGAAAAGTGAAAACACCAAGATCAAAACTGAATCTGTTAAGAATTCGATATCTAAAAATGATAAATTTTACCAACGGGTTGCATCACCTCAACAAACATGGAAGCCAAAAGTTGTTGAAAAGAAAGCAGATCCATCAAAGGTGTCTGAAACTGAAAAATCATCATCCTCAACCAAGAAGATGTATGTACCTTTGGATTTTTATGAGAAACAAAAATCGACTTCTGAAAAGAAGTATGTGGTGAAGAAAAACCAACCAACTGACCAACCTCAAAAAGATGATTTTTTCTTATTCAAAGAAGTTGAAGTTGGGACTGCTGAAAGCCTAAAAATGAATGATAAAAACTTTCCGCCACTTTACACTACAAAAACTCACATTAATATCAAGTTACCCGAGTCAAAAGAGGCTTGGGTAGCATCAAAATCTCATTAAATGTTTTTGATATGTGCAGGAGCTTCCTAGATCCGTTTCACGTTGGATTATGGATAGTGGAGCTTCTCGGCACATGACAGGAAAGACAGCGCTGCTGTATGATGTCAGAAATATCAATGGAGGTTATGTAGGGTTCGCTGGTAACCAAGGTGGTAGAATTGTTGGTGAAGGAACGTTATCCAACGGGATCGTCACGTTTGAAAGAGTTAACTACATTGCTGAGCTGGAAAACAATCTGCTAAGTATCTCGCAGATTTGTGACCGGATGTATACTACTCACTTCACAGACAAAGAGTGTTTGATTTTGAAACCAGGCTTTATTATTCCTGAAGAATGGATTATCATGAGAGCTCCTAGAGTGAATGATCTGTATGTTTTAGACATGACTGTAGCAACTACAACAACGGGTCAAGCACACTGTTTTGTTTCTAGAGCAATGAAGAAAGAATCAAAGTTGTGGCATCGTAAGATGGGGCACATTCATCTTCGTAAAATGAATCATCTGGTGCATAATGATTTGGTTCTGGGAGTTCACATTAAAGGTTTTCATTTAGAAAAGGAGTGCATTAGTTGCATGAAAGGCAAGCAAAAGAAAAAGTCACACCTCAAAAAGCAAGTCAATTCAGTCTCAAGACCTTTGGAGAGACTTCACATGGATTTATTTGGTCCTGTGAATGTCAAAAGTATTACAGGAGAACTTTATTGTCTTGTGGTTACTGATGACTATTCCAGATTTTCATGGGTATCATTCTTGAAGTCAAAAGAGGAAACGTTTGACAGTTTGAGGGGGTTGTTCAGAAAGATTGAAAATTTGTACCAAAGGCGTATCAGAAGAATTAGAAGTGATAATGGTACTGAGTTCAAGAACAACAAGATGGAAGAATATTGTGATGAAAGAGGTATCTTGCATGAGTTCAGTGCTCCGTACACTCCGCAACAGAATGGAGTCGCAGAACGTAAAAACAGGACGCTGATCGAAACCGCCAGAACAATGCTTGCTGATTCAAAGTTACCAATAAATTTCTGGGCAGAAGCAGTTTCCGCCGCATGCTATACGCTCAACAGAGTTCTCACTGTCAAGAAGTTCAATAAGACATGCTTTGAGTTGATCAATAACCGAAAACCAAATTTGAAGTATCTTGAACCGTTCGGGTTACCCTGTACTGTTCTAGAACCTTTTGGAAAGTTTGGTCCGAAGAGTATTGAAGGAATATTCATAGGATATGCAAGTCCATTACGACGAGTCTTCGTTCCAAGTCTGAAGCGGATTATTGAAGCTCAAAATGTTGAGTGTCAAGGTCATACAATGCCTCCACAGAATCCTGGCGACTCATGGCGTTTCAATTATGATACTTTGTGGGAGTCTTTCGACATGGAGGAAGAACCAGAATTCTTTGATGAGTTGGATATTCTGAGAGAATATGAAAGTTCAGATGAAAGATTTCCAGCAGAAACTTATCGAAAACGACAAGCTTCAAATGATGATGAGGCGGGTCCAAGCAATGCTGGAGAACATGACGATATTGAAAATGAAGTTGCTCAAGAAGATCAGACAGTAGAGAATGATAATCAAGAATCTGAAAACAGACCAATATTCGATCGTGATGATTCAGACTCTGAGGGGGAGCTAATCCAGTTTTCAAATCAAACTATTCTAGTCAGTTAACAAGTTGCTAATCAAAACGTCACAAATTTGGAGAGCGAAGTAGATGTCTCAGGCGAGGTGATGCCAAGAACGCTTTCTTATCATCCAGAGGAACTGATAATCGGAGAACTGCAATCTGGTGTCCGCACTCGAAGACAACTTGATCAAGGACTTACATGTTTTTATACAAAAGTTGCTCCTTTACAAACTGAATTTTCATTAAGTTGTTTTATCTCGCAGATAGAACCAAGGACGTACAAAGAGGCGCTTACTGAAGATTCGTGGGTAAATGCAATGCAGGAGGAGTTAAGCCAATTCGAGAAGTTAGGTGTGTGGAAGCTAGTAGATTTGCCCGATGGTCATCGAAAGATTAATACCAAATGGGTGTTTAAATGCAAGAGGGATGATCGAGGAGTTATCATTCAAAACAAAGCTCGACTCGTTGTCCAAGGCTTCAGTCAGCAGGAGGGGATAGATTTCACCGAAGTATATGCTCCTGTCGCAAGACTTGAAGCAATCAGAATCTTCCTTGCATTTGCATCATGGAAAGGATTTAAAGTTTTTCAGCTAGATGTGAAGTCGGCGTTTCTCTACGGCAAGGTGAAAGAGGAGGTTTATATCGGACAGCCACCGGGCTTCACCGACCCAATTCACAAAGACAAAGTTTATCTCCTTGATAAGGCGTTGTACGGCTTACATCAGGCCCCGAGAGCTTGGTATGAGACCTTGTCTCAACATCTGTTAGCCAACCACTTCATTCGAGGAAAGATAGACGCCACTCTGTTCACAAAAGAAGTCGACGGGCATCTTCTGATTGTCCAAATTTACGTGGACGACATAATTTTCGAGTCTACAAATGAACAACTCTGCAAAGATTTTGAACAAGTTATGAAGCAGAAGTTTGAAATGTCTTCAATGGGTGAGATGAAGTTCTTCTTGGGACTTCAAGTTGATCAACTTCCCGAGGGAACTTTCATACATCAAACAAAATACGTTCATGATGTTCTGGAGAAATTCGGGATGTCAGGAATGTCACCAATGTCCACCCCATTAGCGATGAATCATGGGATAAACCATGATCTCACCGGAGAGAAGGTAGATGAAACTTTATATCACTCCATGATCGGCTCGTTAATGTACTTGACAGCATCAAGACCGGATATTATGTACCCAACCTGCCTCGCAGCTCGATTTCAGTCAAATCCTAGAGCTTCGCACATGGTAATTGTGAAAAGGATTCTACGCTACCTGAAAGGAACTCCATCTCTGGGGTTGTGGTATCCAAAAGTTGGCGACTTCATGCTCGAAGGATATTCTGATTCTAATTTCGGATGCTGCAAAGTGAATGCTAAATCAACAACAGCGGGGTGCCAGTTTTTCGGACCACGACTGATCACCTGGCAGTGCAAGAAGCAGACCTCTGTCGCTTTATCCACTTGTGAAGCTGAATATGTATCTGCTAGCAGCTGCTGCTCTCAGATCTTGTGGATTCAACAACAGATGCGAGATTACGGTTTGCAATTTCTTAACTCTCCTATCTTTGTTGATAATGAGGCAGCAATAATCATAACAAAAAATCATGTTCATCACGCTAAAACGAAACACATTGAAATTCGTCATCACTTCATCCGAGACTGTTTCGAGAAGAAGTTGATACGAATAGAGAAAATCCACACCGATGAACAAAAAGCTGACTTACATACCAAAGCATTTGACAAAACACGTTTTAAATATCTTTTGAAATTTAATGGTATGAAGCTACTATCGGATGCGGAAGAAATCGTTGGCGTTGATGAAGGTACCACTGTAGATGATGTTGAAAAACAATCTGCAATGGTTTGTCGAATTTTTACTTGTTTTGGTTTTTAGGGGGAGATAGTAGGTTTATTTTCTGAAAATACAAAAACAATAAAAAATTCGAAAAAGCCAAAAACATTAGAAAATTTCAAAAACCCAAAAACATGATAAAATTTCAAAAAGAGTTTGTGTAAAAAGGGAAAATGATAGTACATCAGCTAGACGGTTACAGTACGCTAAAGAAATGGAAAGTTCAAATGCGTTAAACAGTCTCACTGATGATGTGTCGATAGGTTTTTACACATTTAGTAAGTCTGTTCGAGATATAAACCTAAATTCTTACTTGCTTATTTCGTGGGGAACACTACTTGGATATATAGGTAACCCCTGAAATTTCGTTTGAAAGGTCTCATAATCTGATATACTAGGTCTTTATACTCAATGATGTCTGGGGTATTATTCCGGGACTTCTGCTGAACGGTAGTTCTGACCTAGTCCTTGGATAATACTTTCTGCAAATGCTTGAAACATAGCATAAACCCTCAGCATGCCGATGAAACAATAAAATTGATAGTCGCTGCTGTAGCTAAAAGATCCTCTAAAGGGGACATTCCATAAAGTCGAAGCTGATATCTCTCTGCGTATACGGAAGTATCGACCTGAGATCCCTCGGCCCTCGCATACCTAATTTATGTATAGATATCATTGTAGTATACTCACCTGTAAGACTGGTTATTGGGATTCTGGATACGGGAGTATATTCAAGAGGTGGGACACGCATATAAGTTTAAGTCTCTAAAATACTAAATCAGTATCCTGAACAGATTGAAATGTGTGTAAGAATTTAAGTGGATCAGCATATCGACAATCTAAGTGAATTGTTTAATGTTTAGCATGAAATCAAGCTTAATGGTACTTGTAACTTGTCGGAAGCTGATATGATTCCCTAACACGCTCACCAAAAATATGTTTGTAAATAGTTTATTTTTACTATTCTTATATTCTGTTTTTCATTTCTAGTCAAATTGCTTCATTAAAAATCCCAAAAAGATTTTATTTTTCTACTTTATTGTCCGACAAACCAAAGTGGAGAGTTGATCTTCGGATTGGAAAGTGATAGAAGATGCAGGAAGTTTCTGGGATGGAATATGAGTTTGGAGCTAATCATAACTAATCTATATTTGAAAATGTCAAATACAAGTTCATTAAGTTGATACTTGTAATTTTTCAGAAAAATGATTGATCAAAAATTCCAAAAGTCAGCATGTTTTGTTTCAGGTCAACCAAGGTCATTAAGTTGGACTTGGTCGACAAATTAAGTACCTTGGGTCATTAATTTGAACCAAGCAACTTAAGTGGATTTCTAAAATCTGACAAAATTTGAGAAAAATCAATGTTTCCATTAAAAAGGTTAAGTGTGTTTCATTCGGATGTTCATCCGGACGGATAGCCATACGCACGGATGGTAATCCGCACGGGTGGTGATACGGGTCTGTTGATAGTATAAATAGAGGGTCAAAGAGTCAGTCAAAGTTATCCGCACATACAATACTCTTTCTCTCTCACCCGTACTTCAACTTTCTGATTTCGGAATTCGTTGCACAGATCTTTGTTTTCGTTGATTTGCACAACATTAGCAATGGCAAAGGTATGTTTTTCTAACTCAAATCTGCTATAATCCGTTGTTTGATAACTGTTCATATCGTATCATTTCTTTCGGAGCTTTTATCTTAGATCTAGCCTGTGTTAGTCTGTTTTGTCATGAATAAATCATAGGGTTTTGTTCGGAATGATTAGATCTAGAGTTTTACCGGTTTAATTTTTGTTATAACATGTTTAAATCTTGTAGATCTGATGTTTAGACGGTACGAAATGTCGGCTAGGTTTATGTGAAATTAAGCTGTGAATAGGAAGTTTTAGACAACTTTGAACATAGGGTTTTGATCGCGTTGACATCCTCTGTGTAGATCTGTGTTCAATTTTAATTTTTGTCTTAGAAATTTTTTTTGATGTTTAAAGGCTGTTCTTCATCTGTGATTTGTATACGCACGGATGGCAATCCGTGGCAAAGTCAGGCTGTACGCACGTATGACAATCCGGGTACATGTTGTACGCATGGATAGCAATCCGGGGCAATGTCATGTTGTACGCACGGATGGCAATCCGGGGCAATGTCATGTTGTACGCTCGGATGGCAATCCGAGGCAATGTCAGGTTGTACGCACGGGTAGCTTATCCGCATGGATAACTTATCCGCACGGATAAGTCATACGCACGGATAACTCATCCGCATGGAGAACTCATCCGCACGGATAACTCATCTGCACGGATAACTCATCCGCACGGATAACTCATCCGCACGGATAAGTCATCCGCACGGATAACCCTTTAAGTGTCAAAACCGTGTGGATAACCCTTCAATTGACAATCCATATGGATAATCTTTCACAAAGCATAGAAAGTTTTTCTGTGTTAGAATATTTTGAGATTCCAAAAATATTTCTCAAATGAATAAAATTTCTGCAGGATTGGGATAAATCTCATAATATCTATTGTGTGTTGGATAAAGAGTTTACCGAAAACACAATAGTTCAAGATGTTGCAAAATTCTTAAGAGAAAGCAGAATCTCTAAGGCTTTAACTGATAAGACTGTAGCATATGAATCTCATGTGAAACGATTTTGGAGTGCTGCAAGATACGAAGAGAGTGATAAAACTATTTATTCTGCTGTATCAAAGAAGGATAAGAATGGAAAAGATATAGATTTGGAAATGAAAGTGACAGTTGGTGATGTAAGGAGAGTGTTGAATCTAGGAGACACTGATAGCGACCCAATAATTGTTTCTGAACGTCTTGTAAAAGGGATATGGTGTAGAATGGGTTTTGCTGGAAGTGTAAATGGAAAGATGCAGAAAACAAGTTTCAGTCATGCTTACAAATTCTTGGCTCATTGTGTTATTCATGCATTATCACACAGAAAAGGTGGATATGATGAAACTCAAGATTATATCATGAATATCATTGCTTGTCTTGTTCTAAACAGACCATACAATGTTTCTCAAGTAATTTTTGATTACATGACGGAGAATGTAAAGGATGGAAGCAAGAGGTTTCTTTTGTACCCTAGGTTTGTCCAGATGTTGATAGATGATCAGTTTGAAGGTTTAGAAAAGAGAAGTAACGACATTTTGGGATTGAGGCATATGTCACCAGACACAATCAGCAGGTTGATTAAGGGTCCAAATCCAGGAGCAAAAAGAATGATCTGCAAAATTTCAAATCCAAATTATGTAGCTCCAGAAAATGATGCATGGAGACATGAAGATAGCAATTCTGATAATGAAGATGACAAGATGAGTTTGTTCTTTAATAAAGATACTAGATGGTGGTGTATCAAGGATGGAAAGAGAAAGAGAACTCCAAAGACGTCCCCTGCAGTTTCTATTCCGAAGAATGTAGAAAAGGGTATTGTGAAAGGGGGAGTTATAAGGAAATTAGAATTTTATGTTGTGAAAATGTCTAATAAATTTGTCAAACATTTGTTTTGCAGGGTCTTCTGGAGAACCACAACAAAAGCTGAGAGATGAAATAGTTTTGGAACTGTCAGAAGTTATTAAAGAAGGAGCTGAATTGTTATCACAATCACTGGAAAGTTTCTTGAAGAAGAATGAGGATGCTGCTAAAGGTGTCAAAGATCAAGAAGGTGCTGTTGAAGAAGTATCAAGTGATGATGATTCTGAAGCCACTCTGTCAGAATCTGAACTTGATCCAATCACTCTTGGCAAAGGAAAAGCTCAGTTAAAGAAAAAGAATCCAAAGAAAAAGAAAGGGTCAGATGAAGAAGATTCAACTTATGATCCTGAGAATCTAAAGAAACAAATCAAGAAAAGAAAAGCAGTTGTAGCTGGTTTCATTCCGAGAAATGTTCGAGCTAGAAAAGGAGAAGCTCAAGCTCAAATTGAACAAGGAAGAAAAGAATCACAACATGTTGAATCTCAAGAAAAGGAAGCTGAAAAGAAGACTAGTCACGATGACTATGTTGAAGTAACCGAGGGTGGAGTCTTCTCTTCTGAATTTCCGAAAATTCCAGAAAACATAGAGATTCCAGAATCTTCACGTCCAAGAAGTTCAGATGATTTCTTTAGCAATATGCCACCTGCTTCAGGAGATCCTTTGGAAGATCTGAATTTTGATGATGATTTGTTCAACAATGAAGCAGTAAGAGTTCTGGCAAAGAAAGTCAAAGAGCTTGAAAAAGAAAAAGAAAAGGCTGAAAACGAACGTGATCTTTTATTGAAGCAAGTTAATAAAATAATGAAAGCTCATGATCAACTCAGATCGGTGTTAATCTTTCATGAAGATAACACCATGAAGAATATAAAGGAAGATGGTGATAATAATACCAAAGTAATTGAAGTTCTAACTGCAGAAATCTCTTCATTGAACGAGAAGACAAAAAATCTCCAAGATGTAAATCAAACACTTAATCAGCTTCTCAGTGAAATGAGTGAATCTACTTCAAATGAAATGAAAGCAATGAAGTTGGAGATGGAAGCCATGAAGGCAGACAAAGTAATGAAAGATGAACAACTTAAGATGTTATATTCTGTTGTGGAAAATCTTTTGAAAAAGGATGTTCATGCTGCCTACAATGAAATTGAAGTAAGAAAAGTTGAAGAAAGAAGACTTGAAAGAGAAAGAAGACTAGCTGAGGATGCTATTCAAAAGAACAAAAGTATAGTTGAAGATGTTCAGGAAGCTGGTGGTTCTTCTAGTCAAGTTGATGCTGAAATGATTGATGCTGAAAATGCTCAAGAACAAGTTGCTCAAGAACAAGTTGTACATGGTCAAGATTTCATGTTAGTCGGAGAGCCTTCTCAAATCATTGATTCTGATCAAATCATTCGTAGAGTTGCTGCTGAACAAAAGAAGAAAAAGGCCAAAGAAGTGTTGTTACTAGAATTCAAGACAAAGCAATTTGTACTTATTGGTAATGCATATAAAGTGCCACTCAACGTAAAAGAAGCTCTTCACAGAATGAAAATTATGAAAAGAAGAAAAGAAGCAAGGAAGGCTCGTGGAGAGGAAGTTAGTGATTCTGATGAAGAACTTCTTGTAGAAGATGAAGAGAAAGATGAAGATGAAGAGAAAGACGTAGATGAAGAGAAAGACGAAGATGAAGAGAAAGACGAAGATGAAGAGAAAGACGATGATGATGAGAAAGACGACGATGATAAGAAAGATGATGATAAGAAGAATGATGACGATGATCAAGGTTCTTCAGGATTGATTGTGAAGAATCCTATTGATGAACAAAAGATTGAGGAGTTTCTGAATGATCAGACCAACGAACAAGAAGATGATGATCAGCAAGAAACTTCTACTTCTGGAAAGCAGCACATGGATCAGGTATTCCTTACAAATCCTACCGTCATTTTCTTACATGATAAAAATCAGGAAGTGATTGAGGTGAGAAGATCAAGGGAAGAGATGTTAGAAGAATTGGGTTTGCAAGAAGGGAAATTCAAATTCGATATTGAAGATGAGATTCCTGAGACTTCTGAAGATGTATTTGAACCAAGATATGCATTTGAAGCTGATCATTACAATGACGTAATTGTTGAAGATGCTTCAGATTCATCTGATGAAGAAGTTGATTTTCATTATTCTGGAATTGATGCAACATTTCCCTCGTTGACTGAAATGTTCAAAGACCGAAATGTTGATGAAATCAGAAGAAAGATTGTGGAGAAAGTGTCTACCGAAGGAATTCCAGAAACTATACCCAGAGAAAACCTCGTTGAAGAAAGAAAGAAATGGTACAAAACTATGCCCAAGGAGAGAAAGAAATTGAGAGCACTTCAATTTTTCACACACGACAAAGATCTTTCTTGGGGTGATATTCTTTCTTGGGGTTATTTGGAAGATTTAAAAGTTTACGCAATCAGAAGAGAACAAGGAGTACAGTATTTTGAGTTCTTAGCCGATATCAAAACTCTGCCATGGTGGGATATAGATGAGTTGGTAAAAACAAAGAACATCAAAGAATATTACCATGGATTGGATGTTAAGCAACATGATCAACGGCTATGGAACTATGTGAAGTTGCAAGCGCAGAAAAGATATCCTGATTGGAAACCACACTTCCCAGAGCAAATTGTCAGAATATTAGAAAGTGGTGAAAAAGATATTACTCTGGATATCAAGCCTCCTAGTTGTTTGAAGAATATGCCTTTACGGGCAATGGAGCAAGATTTCCATGAAGAGTTTGAAGGGTGGTTATACAATCAATCCACACCCGAAGCAATAATTTCATTGAATAACAAGTCCACTGGAGAAGCAAGAAGGATCTGTGTTTTAGATCCTATGTGGCTTGTAAATTGCTCAAAGAAAGATATAGATTGTCTGTTCTACAACAAGATAGTTTATGAGAGACCTGACAGAGAGCAAGCTATGCAATATCAAAAAGTTGTGGATGTTTGTTTCGTAAAAGACATCAACTCTGGAAGATACTGGAAGACTAAGTGGAGAGATCTGGAGGTTGACGAGTTCTTGAAAGTATACAAGCGTGAACAACGTTCCAAAAAGATTGCTGAGCATGCTGCTAAGTTGGGAAAACGTAAATTGGGGATTGTTCCTCCAACAGATCAAACACCAATTGAATCTGAAGAAAATAAAATTCCTAAGTGGGAACGGAAGCGTGATGGAGATCCTGTCTACAGAAATTGGTGGATGACTGAAGAAAGACAAAAACGAAAAAGAATGTTGGAGGAAAAGGCACAGAAAAGAAGGGAGAAAGCGCGTGAACGAAGACGCAGCAGAAGGAATTGAAGACTATGCTGGAAGGTACTACAGCTACATCCGAGAGGGAGTCTGTTAGTGCATAACGTCTGTAGCTTCCGTCAGCATATTTTGTATTCTGTGTTTATGTATATTGTGTGTATGTATGTAGATAGCATGACAACTCAGGAATAGGTTTTGTATGTAAAAGTGTTGGTTGGTACTTGTTCAACCCGTCCGGATGACAATACGTACGGATGGTAATACGCACGGATGACTTATCCGCACGGATAAGTCATACGCACGTATAAGTCATACGCACGGGTGAGTCATACGCATGGATAGCCCATCCGTACGTACAACACTTCTTAGTCTCCTGAGGTTGTCTATAAATAGGAGGTCCGGTGCAACTTTGTTAGAACTTTTGGACACACAGATAGTCTGTATTTCTACCGGATCTTTGTAACTTTCAGAACGCTCAATAGAAAGAACAGACAAGAAGTTAAACGTTGAATTCTGTGTTGAACAAATATGTGATTCGTCATAATGGATTCCGCACATTAGACGAAGTCGATTCATCTTGTTCCTACGATCAGATCCTGTATCAACGGGACCAACAGTCCTTAGCTCCAGAAATGCTCCAATGTGCAGATGAAGGTGTGAAGAACTTGGTTGCAACTTATGGCCCTTTTATAGTGGATTAATCACCACAAAATGTTGACACACAAGTCTACAAGTGACCACAATTCGTCTACAAGTGTCCCTAAGTGTTTAGGACTGTTTAGGGGTCGCCCACAATGCAAAAATATCGGTTAAAGGTCGAATACGCGCGAATACAGGAGTCTGTCCACGATTTCTGTATCTGGGCGGTTAACGCGGCCCGCGTAAAGGTAGGTTAACCTTTACGCGGCCCGCCTTAGCCTTGATATCAGATTTTCATTTTCTAATTTCCACATCTTTGTCTCTTGGCTCTTCGAAAGGGCAACTAAGCCTAATTCTTGCAATTTGACCCCTTTATATTTATCTACAAGGGCTTTAAGACTTGTACCCACTTTGCCAAGTCCCTAGACACTTCTGGTTAACCCGAAAAGTCATAACTTTCAACGTTAACACTTTAACCCCTCGCACACGAATTTGATCATAACTTTCTCATACGATAACGAAACTTTATGAAATTTTTATCGTGCATTCTAGTGAGCATAATTAATCGTTACAAAGCTTCGGGTTTGTTAAAAGGTCACTCAGAGGTATAACTTAAACATGTTGACACATTTAACCCCTGTAGTTTGTAATCTCTCACTTTTAGCTTCGTATGATCCATGATTTATTCGTTTGATGCTATAAACATCATGTAGGGTTAATGTACAATATATTTATTCACTGTTGACATCTAGAACTCGTATATTCACATACTTTCCATGATTGTCAACTTTAGTCCTTTCAGAACATTCTTTCACACGTTCAATCACATGACACGTGTCAACACATTATAGGACGTGAATTTTCGAGGTGTTACACGAACCGACCCTAAAACTGGAATTGATGAGCCGAACATGCCTTCACATGTTCTAATAATTATTACCAAGTTGTTAAAGTGTTAAAACATAATTTAGAACACCTACATTATCAGATTTTAATAATTTCAAAAACTGACCTGTTTGACTTTTAATGTAATAAACTTTGGCCCGTCAATTGACCAACAAACATGATTTTCAGGAGGTGCCCTATTGAGGGATAAACACATACCTAATTACGATCACGTAGCCATGTTCACCTCAAACAATGGCTGGACCATTAAGGTCTAAACCGAAAGTCAAAGCGTTTATCGAAAACGTTTGACTTTTGGCTTTAAAAAGCCTATAAACGAAAATGCAAGGAAAGAGATCACTTACCAGTGATCCTTGCACGAAAAAAGAACTTGTTTGGAAGCTCCCTTTAGCTAGGAATCTCCAGAGATGAGAGGAATGAGTGAAACAAGAAGAGGTGCAAGTTCAACAAGTGAACAAGTCCTCCATTTATACTTGTGGAGAGTTAAAGAGGTGATCAAAGGTGTCTAGCGGGCTTAGGAGGTGCATACATGTCACACCCCAACCGATGGCGGAATCATCGGGGCGTGGCACTGAGCGAAACAGATTGTTCAGAAGTTTCCATAACAACTATCATTACCATTCAATTAAAAACAATGCGTCCCATACCGTATGTCAAACGGTTAAACAAGTTATTACATTTAACATCAAAACAAGTATTCTGTTCCGACAACTCAGATTTAAACATAGCTAATTTATTTGTTGGTTTCTAGGACTCCAGTTCCTAGCTTCAAGTTCATCACAGCACAAAGAGCATAAAAGCAACCTAAGCACCTGTCACATACGTTAAAATAAAGTCAATACATAAAATGTAAAGGTGAGCATACAAGTTTAATAATAGCATATAGAGTTCGAATTCGTTTACGCATAACCAGCACGTACACATAGTGAAATGAAGCACGTTAGTTATCGACATAGATCCATCGATACCAATGACCGCGGATTGACTGCCCGAGGCAGTTCGCAATACATGATTACCACCGTAATCCATGCAAGTAAAAGATCCTTAACAACCCCCGTGTGAACGGGTGCTGAGTCCAAACTATAGTACTATCGTTGCTAAGGCAGGTAGACAGCATTCCATGTGTAAACATAACAAACAGGCATTCATAAGCCACGTATAACATGCATTAACGGTTAGCGTTAAAATAGCTTGAGTAGTGTGATGGTTGTAGTTGAATATTCGTAACGTATGTAACACCCAAAAGTGCTAAAAGCAAAAAGGGTTCGAGTATACTCACAGCGATTATGGATTGAAGGGAGCGCTTTTCAGCGAGTACGGTTAGCCTGAATAGATTCGATAGCGTAAAGATAAGTGGCATGGAAAACAGTACAGAATGAGTATGGGTAGGATGACTGGTCGTGCGGACTGGTCATCCGTGCGGATTGGTAGTTCGTGCGAGTGGTCATCCGTGCGGACAAGTAATCCGTGCGGACAAGTAATCCGTGCGGATCAGGCATTCGTGCGGACTAGTCACTCGTGCGGATAACTCACTCGTGCGGATAACGTATTCGAGTGGGTTGTTTCTTCCTAAGTTAAGGATGTGTTTGTGTATGATGGCTTGTGCTTTGAAGTTTTCGTTGTAGCATTTACAAAACATCTAAATATCTCTATCCTTCAAGCCGGTCGCGCGGACAACAATCCGTCCGGATGGTAGTCCGTGTGGACACAACCTTAAAGGTGAGTCACTTGGTGAAGTCCGTCCAGATTGTAATCCGTGCGGACGATGTTAATCCGTCCGGACAGTCTGTTCGCACGGACAAGGACAATCCGTCCGGATGAACATTGTTTGAATTTATTCAAGGTCTTAGTATCTCATGATCCGAAGAGTAATCCATTCAGAGGTCGTCCGTCCGGATTGTTCATTCGTCGATACTCAAACCTCGCTTTGAATGTGGGTCCCAAGTGTAGCTCGCCCGGGTGACAACCCGTCCGGATAGGATGTTCGTGCGGACAGCTTGTCCGTGCGGACAGCTTATCCGTGCGTACAACTCACTCGTGCGGACAACTTCTGATGCGGGCGAAGTGTTATATATATTAGGTGTATATTTTAAGCCCTTTTTAACACTTATTTTAGCCAATTTTTAAATTTATAAAACACGATATTTCACTAACACTAAACACACATATGGGCAAGTGCACCCATCGTTGAGTGTAGTATAGCGTTGGTAAGATATCGAGGTCGTCCAAGGACACAAGAGCTTTTAATACCGGTTTATCCTCAACGTCTAACCAAAATAAAAAGTTTAGAAAAATGTTTTAAGCTAAGAAAAATAAAAACTAACTAAAATGCTGAAAATAAAATAAAAATAAAAACAGATAGACAAGATGAATCACTTGGTTCCGACTCGTATCTAGTATAACCTTTGATTATTTCCGCACTTTTGCACATAATTAAGAGATTATCTTAGTTATTGTAGTAGGCCCCTCTTTTGACGGTGACGTTACCCTCACCCCAGTAGTTTGAGTCAGCAAGGATACAATCCTAAAAGGGTGGATTATTGGAAGATAATGAATTAAGTTATTAATGCAGTATTGTGGTAGGCCCCGCTTTTGGCGGTGACGTTACCCTCGGCTAAGTAGTCTGAGTCAGCAGGGATACAGTCCTAAATAGCCGGGTTATAGTATTAATAGTAGTTAACTTATGAGGGGATCAAAGAGTTTGGACCCCCGCCATCCAATACCGTGAAGTATTGAAGGAGGTCCTACTAAATTTGACCCAGGTCCATTGCAGGACCTCTAAACGCTGAACAATGGCAAGACCCTTACCAAACCGTTCCCTTAACCCCCGACCAGGTAGCCAACATACCTCCATATAGACCGTGGAGATATGAATGGTGAAAATCCTTTATTTTATATAGACAGTAAAATAATGCCAAGACACCACGGAAAAACGATAAGGAAAGATCACCTTCAACATAAGTAACTAGTTATTAAAGTCATTAATACAAAACCAAATAAAAAGTGCAAAAGATTAGAAATAAAAAGTATTATACTAGACACTTTGTCTTCACCAAGTGATGTAAGAGACTTAGGCAAACATGGCCTTGATTGTCAAGAACTCTTACGATCAATCTTGGATCCCGAGACGACTCACACACTCTACGATGGACAATGGATGATGGTGGTGGATGATGGTGTTGTGATGGTGGTGGGTGGTGGATGAAGTGTGAGAGAGGTGGTGTGCCAAGGGATGAGATGAAATGAATCCAAGCACTCCTATTTATAGGCTGAACAGAGAGCTGGGCACGGCCCCGTGTCCGCTGGGCACGGCCCCGTGCCTGTCTGACACTCTCTCTCCTCATTAATTGTAATTCGCAATTACAATTAATGCGCCTGCTGTACTTTCGACACGCCCCCGTGTCCGCTGAGCACGGCCCGTGGTGGGCAATAGAAGCTTCTATAGATTTGTCTTTTCTGCTGCTTCTTGGGCACGGCCCCGTGCTGGCTGAGCACGGGGCGTGTTCAGTCTTCTGTCTTCTTTATTTTGCTTTGGAAGGTGCCGTTGAGGGGTCGGGCAGTCCACTAATGTTCCTTTCCTTGTATTTATGTTGGATTTAGTTGTCTTTTTGCTTCTTTTGTGTTTTTGAGCTCATTTAATCCTGAAAATACAAAAGGAAGACAAAAACACTCTTTTTCCAATATTAGTACTTAAAAAGGGTTAGTTTTATGCCTTGTTTGATGTAATTTATATGTTGCATTTTATACACATCAAATACCCCCACACTTGAACTTTTGCTTGTCCTCAAGCAAAACTCTTTAATATGTGGCTTACACTCCCAAATGGAATAGGTAGAAGAGAAGGTTTTGGGCTTGTCGTAGAGTGTCGGGATGTCCAAGATCTTTTTGGGTTTTATTTTTATTTATTTACAATCCTATTCGTAATGATTTATTTAGAACGTTTCATATGAGAAATTACTTATTTGGGCATAACATGCCTTTTTTAAAATTCCATTTATATACAAGTTCACATACCTCACGGGAGAAATCACTCACACTCGGCCGAAGGTGTATTTTTAGTGAATCACTCGAGAGCGGCATGGAACTTATTCCTACCATAAGTATGCCAAGCAATCAATCCTCCTCCTTTTTAACTTTTATACCTTTGTAAATATCAAGAGGACTTTGTGGGTTAAGGGTTAGGCTTGGGTTAAAGGTAGGTGGTTGGGGTTAGTGGTTAGTGGTTAGTAGAAAAAGGGCGAAAAAGCGTAACAAGTGTCGATTTTCGTAAGACTTTCTATTTTTATTTTGATGAAGCTTTTATTCATACAAAGTTATTTTTGATGAACTTGTTTGTTTATTTTCTTTTTGCTTCATCATCAACACATAATTTTTTATTTTTTTTCATACGAAAAACCGAACTTGTTACTAAAACAAAGGGTTAAAAATGAAAAAGGTTTTGGTGGGTAAAAGGGTTTTTGGTTTGGGTGATGAAATGAAAAGGTTTAGGCTCAAAGGGGTTAACTAGGGGAATTTTTTGGTAGGTGGAAAAAGAAAAAGAAAAATAATGGTGTAGAAATAAAAAGGGTTAGTCCTAATGCCTCCATCATTTACTTACTCGGGTTTAAGTTGATAAGGACCGGGAATGTATCGTCATGGCAAGTTCTAGAGTCGTAAGAACCAAGCGGCTATTCACACAAGAAACGAAAAATGAGCATTTAGTCTAATGATATGTAATTGTGCTCAATAAAGGCTCAAAACTCACTTTTTGTGGGAATGGGTTTTTATGTGATCAAGTATATATAATCAAATTTTAACTAAGTTTGCCATGCCTTTTCATAATTTTCTTATGTTGGTTCTTTTTATCACTACGCTATCGGTTGTAAATTTGTAAAAATATAACCTTTTTGAGAACTTGAATTTCCCGAGTTAAACCTAGACAAGTAAAAAAATGAAGTTTTTGAAAAAAATTTGAGGTGATTAGCGGTTCCAATAGAGTTTTGTGTAAGGCTTGTATTTAGGACTTGCAAAATTCAAGGTTTTAGCATCCCCCCCACACTTAAATTACACATTGTCCTCAATGTGTCCCAAAAATAAATTTTTAGGTTGATTAGATGTGTAAAATAGTGTGTAAAAAGCAAAAAATTGTGTTACTGGTAGTCTGGGCACGGCCCCGTGTCCACTGGACACGACCCCGTGGCGAACTGCCAGTAACAAGAACTTACAGAAGGTGGACACGGCCCCGTGTCCACTGGACACGGCCACGTGTCTGACAAAAGTCTGCAGGACAGAAGCCAAACAGCAGGTCTGGGAGGTGAGCACAGGGGCGTGTTGGCTGGACACGTCCCCGTGTGGACAGTCTGAAAGCCTGAAAACAGGTTTCTTCCTCCGGTTTTTTTTCATCCTGGCCCTATAAGTGCTGAGGCTTAGCACCCCAAGCCTTGGTTTGTACCTGTTTCATCACTTAATACCACACCAAGCAACACAAACATCCTAAATTACCATAGTTAATTGTTCCAAGCATAAAGTAAAAGAAAAATAAAACGGAAAATAAAAGTGTTGCAAGGAAAGTAAATTGTTCAACTTCTGGCACGCAGGCCACCAATTGTTCGAAAGATAAAGGGACTTAAACCTGTGGGCTTGCCATCAACCCGCTCCTGCTCCTCCAAACCCTCTACTCCATATCCTCATCGCTATCATCACCTCCATCCCCATGCCCCGCCATGTACTCCCGGATGCTGCCGATATCGTCTTGTATATCGTTCAATAGCTCCGACCCGGTGGTAAGTATTGTTGGCGAGGTTGTAGGCGTTCCTGGTACACATGAGGTTTTCCTGCATAAGATCATGTAAGCTTTGAAAATTAGGAAAACCACCTCCTTGTGAGGAGGATTGACCCGGATCACCATGGGGTGGATACTGGTGGTGGGGAGGTGGTGCGTGAAGAACTAGGGCCTCCTGTGGGTTCCATGCATAGCCTTGCGTTCTTTGGAAACTCACTGTTCCGTCTTCCGCCTCATAAAGTAAGTTCATGGCTCGGCAAATGTGGTAGTCAACTCGTCCCGACCATGGGCTTCTTTCAAAGGACCGTGGAATTCGCGTGTAATGCTTGAAAAGACGGTACACCCATCCCCCGAAGAAGATAGGCGTTGGAGCGCGAGCAAGGCGGTTGAGATGCATGTTTCGTAATAGGAGATACGGAACATCGAGAGGCTTTTGGTTGTGGATACAGTGGAGGACAACCAAATCTTTCAACCCTACAACACCGCTACTGTCGTGACGTTGGTTTAAAGAGTAGGTGAGGATCCTGTGAATGTAGCGATAGAGCGGATCCCTTAGCTTCATACTCTTGGTGCTGCGAGGGTCGTAGATTCCTTCACCGATTTGAGCCCATGCGGCTTGTCTTTCATTTCCATCCAAGTCTCGTAATCCCCCGGTATTCTCTTCGTTTCCCGATTCCTCTTCTTGGTATAGCCCTATTATGGCTCCAAACTGTGCCATGGAGATCGAGTACATTGTCCCTCCACACCGAAATACAACCCCTTCATTGTCGAATGGGTCACACCTTGAATTGAAGTTGAAGGTACTGTAGAACTCCATGGTGCATTGATGCACCGACCGAAGCCTAGTGTTTAATGCAACAGCTAGTGGTCCCGTAACGATGTTGTTGAATCGGTTCAGCTGGTTTACCAAGGTTAACAGGTCCGTGCAAGCTCTCCTGGGGTACTCCTCGGGTCTTGTTTGAAGTATCTCGTACCTTGCCCTTGCATCGAGCTCACTTGCATTGAACCTTGTGAACTTTGCCATCTTGACTTTGTTAGATCGATAGGAGACGTCGAAATTTTGCGAAAAATCGCCTGGAACCAGAGGTTTTGTGGGGAAACGGGGCGTGTGGAATGAAGAAACTGTTTTGAAAAAGGGGTTTTATCCCGTCTGCAGCGCGAACACGGCCCCGTGTCCAGCGGACACGGCCTCGTGCCGAGCAGTTTTTTTTTTTTTTTTAGTGCTCGTGTGAGTGCCCCTTTTTCCCATAAGCCATGGTTAGAAAACTTACCGCTTTATTTTGTCGTCTCAATCGTTCGTAACTTACCAGGCATGATGTTTTTATTCTTCCGCCGCTTGAAGCGATATTTCTTCTTCCTCATCCTCAATAAATCCTTGATAGAGTTTCAGCCATTGGCCATTGACTTTAAATGGTGGCCCATTTCGAGATTTAATTTCTACTGCACCGTGTGGAAAAATACGGGTGACGGAAAAAGGTCCTGACCACCTAGACTTTAATTTACCAGGAAACAATCGAAGTCGTGAATTAAACAATAGAACTAGATCCCCTACCCGAAATTCATTAGGTTTAATATGTTTGTCATGCAAATTTTTCATTCTTTCCTTATAAATCTCGGAGTTTGAGTATGCATAATTCCTAAGCTCGTCTAATTCATTTAATTGACAAAATCGATTTTTACCGGCAAATTCTAAATCTAAGTTTACATTTTTGATCGCCCAGTAGGCTTTGTGTGCAATTTCTACTGGCAAATGACAACTTTTTCCATAAACTAGCTTATATGGGGTTGTACCTATTGTTGTTTTATAAGCAGTTCGAAAAGCCCATAAAGCATCGTCTAATTTATCAGCCCATTCCTTTTTATTTAACCCTACGGTTTTTTCGAGTATTCGTTTTAAACCTCTGTTAGTCACTTCGGCTTGTCCGTTTGTTTGAGGGTGATACGCTGTCGAAACCCTGTGATGGACCCCATATCTTGCTAAAAAAATTTCAAGTTGATGGTTGCAAAAATGGGTACCTCTATCACTTATTAAAGCTTTAGGTGTGCCAAAAAGAGAGAATAATTTTTTTCAGAAATCTTACCATGACTCTTCCATCATTTGTTGGAAGTGCCTCGGCCTCGGCCCATTTAGACAAGTAATCTACTGCCACAAGTATATATTTGTTTCCTTTCGATGGTGGGAAAGGTCCCATAAAGTCGAGTCCCCATACATCAAAAATTTCACAAACAAGAATGCCATTTTGTGGCATTTCGTTTTTGGAAGAAATATTACCTGTTCTTTGGCAAGCATCACATGTCTTTACAAGACTTTGAGCGTCTTTGTAAATGGTTGGCCAATAAAATCCTGAATCGAATACCTTTCGAGCGGTACTAGCAGCACCATGATGTCCTCCGTATGGACCTTCATGACAATGGCGGAGAATTCTTCGTGCTTCACTACCATGTACGCATCGTCTGACGAGTTGGTCGGCACACATTTTGAAAAGATATGGATCTTCCCAAAAGTAGTGTTTCACATTGGCAAAGAATTTTTTTCTTTGATGATGTGGCCATCCTTTTGCGACTATACCGCTAGCTAGGTAGTTAGCATAGTCGGCGTACCATGGTTCTTCCTTGTATTCCACCATTTCCAGGGACTCAGTTGGAAATTTTTCGTTGATTTGCTCGTCCCTGGTTGCTTCTAAAGCTGGGTCTTCTAAGCGTGAAAGATGATCTACTGCGGTATTTTCTGCTCCTCTTTTGTCCTTGAT
This sequence comes from Helianthus tuberosus, assembly GCA_030545235.1. Taxonomy (NCBI): domain Eukaryota; kingdom Viridiplantae; phylum Streptophyta; class Magnoliopsida; order Asterales; family Asteraceae; genus Helianthus; species Helianthus tuberosus. The sequence continues at coordinate 24,716 of JARYGA010015996.1, forward strand.
TTCAATGTCAAATTCTTGGAGGAGTAGAATCCACCTAATCAAACGTGGTTTTGCGTCTTGCTTCTTGAAGAGATATCGAATGGCTGCATGGTCTGTATAGACTATAGTTTTAGAAAGAACAAGATAAGAACGAAATTTATCAAAAGCAAATACCACAGCTAGTAACTCTTTTTCAGTTGTTGTGTAATTTTCTTGTGCATCATTAAGTGTTTTACTAGCATAATAGATTGGGTGGAAATGCTTTTCTTTTCTTTGTCCCAAGACAGCTCCAACTGCAAAGTCACTGGCATCACACATGATTTCGAAAGGAAATTTCCAATCAGGCGCTATCATGATAGGTGCATTGACTAGCATTTCCTTTAGGGTTAGAAATGCTTGATTGCAATCCTTGTCAAAGATGAAAGGAGCATCTTTTTCAAGTAATTTTGTTAGAGGCCTTGAGATTTTTGAAAAGTCTTTGATAAATCGCCTATAAAATCCGGTATGCCCTAGGAAACTTCTGATAGCTCCTACGGAGGATGGAGGTGGTAATCTAGAAACGGTATCTATTTTGGCTCGATCCACCTCCATTCCTTCGCTTGAGATTTTGTGACCGAGTACTATTC